>BMAO01031480.1:0-30616 GCA_019973975.1 Trichonephila clavata | reverse complement strand
TATATAAAAAATAATATTTTTATATATAACTCTGTTATTCGGCTAAATGTAAGCAACTACCTTTATGATGTTTGTTACATCGTTCAAAACACAGTGAGCAGCTCAAACATCACCAATTGATGACTGACAATATCGATTTCACGAATATATAGTAATAAAATGTCCATGTTCGAAGTTACTATATTCGAGGCATCTTTTGATTTCTGATAAATTGCCAATTCTGCTGATCTAATATTTTACGCTTAATTTCGCAATACAATTAAAATTCGGGATGTTAACATTTTCATCGTCATTTGACCAGAATTCTGACAGAAAAAAAAAAAATTGCTTGAATCAGTTATGGGATCGCTCAAGTCCAACACGTATTTTCTGAGACTTTGGCGATTGAAAGTAACTTTGGGCAATTTTTTTCTGTCATTCATGAAAAGTAGAAAAAGCAGCCGGTATTTGCTGCAGTTATGAATTGAAGTGCAGCGGTTGCTTACTGCACTCCGCCACGGCTGTTGTTGAGGTAATATGAAAATAAATATGAATGAATAAAAAATTAAACAGTAAATACTTTTGACAATGTGTTCAACGAAGAGTTTCCTTTTCACAAGATTAATACCTTGATAATCACAGTAAGTGGGGAAACCTTATTTATTAACAGGATATAAAGCCACAAGTCCAATGTGAGGGCACCCCCAAGTCAATCAAGCGTACGTCCGTTTGCCTCGCCCGATTACACTTTTCGTAACGCTCTCATCAAGCATTCACCAGCTTACTCCCCAAGTCAAGCGTGCGTTAAGAGGTTCTACTTCAAAAATATTGCACACTACCCCAGGCAAATTTTAGTTAAGCTGCCCTTCTTTTAGTTAAGATTCCAAAATAGTAAAGGCCTTCTTTTCTATGGATAAAAATCATAGCGGTTTTTTTTTCTTTTGTAAAACATCTTCATTTTAAAAACACCTTCGTTTTACACCCTCCATAATATCATCAGATTCTGTCATCACAAATTTCAGAATCTTACAGTTATATTTCACTTAACGTCATCATGCAAAGCCATGCTTTTAATTACAATCTTAAGTGGTGCAAAAGACTTTTTTATTTTCGTTAAAATTATCGCTGATTGAATTTGGTTTGAGAAAGATGCTACCCTAAGAAAGTTATTTCAAAGATGACCCCCATTTAGTTAAGATTCCGAAATGGTATATGACTTTCTACTTTTCTATCCATAGCAATTCTTGCCAATTATTTTAACAAAATCTTTTCATTTCAAAAAATTTATTCGTTCGTGTATAACTTAAACTAAGTAATACATATAAAAATGAAAGGGAAAAAACATTTTCTAATACTTTAATGAATAACATGTGCACAAAATATTTTTTTTTCTATACGAATATAGGCTCTATATCTTTTAAAAATAATCACTCGATGAGTTGTGAGCAACCAGCCTAATTTATTTCTTCCTCTGCTTCAGGAATTCTTTAGCACTTTTGGGTTACATTTTCGATTTGCTTATTAACAGAAGTTAGGATAATAGTCTATAATAAAAAATTATATTGTTACGTTCAGGGCCGCCGCGTGTGGGTGGCAAAATTGTTCACCGCACAAGGGTGCCTGGGGCAGGGGGCGCCAAAATTTATAGTACTTATAGTTTTTTTTAATTTAATGTTACTTACACAAAATGTTGTTCATAAAAAACTTGCAATTTTGCATGTTTTATATTTTCTTGGCAATAAAATAAGATTTTATTTTTTAAATTTTATACTTTAATTTAATTTAATTTTGTTTTCGTTTGTGTAAAACAAAATGTGATTACCGATACGTCTATAAAAACACGTTCCGTGTGGAGTTCACGTTATTATACGAAACATGTTCAAAATCTAAGAATTTATAACATGTAACAACAGGAATTGGGAATGATTTGTATCCGCGTAAATTTTTATTCATTATATGATGAGAAGATGTTGTGGCTCAACGTCGAACTTAATATTTATTTAATTAGTGCGCTTATAATTAAAGTCGTATTGCATCATATAGTTTTACCATCAAAGTACATTATAATTGCATTCAGTACATTGTTGTTGTAAGAAGTGGGGCGCGATGAAAATTATGACTGAAAATTGGGTCGCAAATTTTGAAAGTTTGAGAAGCACTGCTTTATAGCGATCTACAACACTCTTTTTGGTATCATGAATTCCTTTAGATTCTAAGCAAGATATCTATACACAAGGGCAGCCGAATTTGTGATCTTCCAAATTTAATAAATAAATATAAAAGGTTGCAACACATAACTGTAATCGTCGCAATTCAGTTGAAAGTAATTTCGAATTTGTAGGGATTTCACCTCTAAATTCTTTTCGTTGTTTGTTCAGTGTTGCGAACTTTACTTATTGAAAAGTTCTTGTTATTTTCAATATTTTCTATAGACTGTTATTTGAAAATAAACTTCAAGTTCCATGAAAAATCTTATCATACTTATTATTACATCTTAAAAAACCTACACAAGAAGCAATTCCCTCCTAGTTACATTCTATTTTTAATAACAATATGATTCATAATAAGCTAGTTCCCTGTTTCAATATTTCGCAATCTTCTCGTATGATGAAGGAATTTTACTGATGTAATTTTGTCCCCCCCCCTCCTCTGCTCTTTTGCAGATATATTTTTTTTTAATTATAATAATATTTTAATAAATTTTCTTGTTCATGCATATTTTTGTATCATTTCCTATCTATCTCCTTGAACTATTTTGTACCTCTAAGCCCTCTGTTGGATGCGAGTTCGATCCTCCCGAATAAATTAATAGCTAGGGATTCTCCAACGACGTTTTATAGTGTAGCATTACGCTTCTGCTTCCTTTTAACGTGAGTACATACTCGAGCACATACAAATCGTATTAGATAAATTATAAAACTAAAATTATAGATTACAAAAAAAGAAAGAAAAAAAGAAAGAAACAAACCAAGTGGGGTGCGTTTAATCGCAAAAAAAGCCAAGAAAGAGAAGACTGTAAGTAAAAATTGTAGCTTTGTATATATTTAAAATATTCCCATATTTTTATATTTGATAGAATTCAACCAAGATAGAGCCCTCATTTTTTGTACCAGGGCCTTTAAATACCTAGCTACGCCACTGCCTTCAGAAAATCACTTTTTTTCAGAGAGAGTCGACGCAATTTTAAAACAGTAATTTCTTCAATTTTACTCCATTTCTTTAAAACTGCAAACGGTAATTATGACTTTACTTTTGATTTATTTTGTATTTTCCATTGGACTTAAAAAAATGTACAAACTTTTTTATCATATTAAAATAAAATCAAAACTTACATTTATTATTTGCTTTCCTTTACAAAGGAGACAGTGAAAATAATGTCCAGCTTAATGAAATCTAATTTAAAAAAAATTTATTTTGTAAATTTTCCGTGTTACATAAGCTAATTTTAAGCTCTCTCTCTCTTTTCGTTTATATATATATATATATATATATATATATATATATATATATAATATATATATTTCAATGTATTTTTTGTAGTACTTTTATGTTGATTTATATGCATCAATACTTGTTTTCTTTGCTGGAATACATCTTCCAAAAAACACACTTTTCTATGCAAGAACAGTTTTATAAAGTTTAATTATTAGTGTAAACATGAAATTTCAAAAAAGTAGTACTTTCTGAGTATAATACTCTTTATGTCTTTTCATACAAAAATTTAAAAATTCAAATTTATCGTAACCAGATTATTCACTGAACATTTAGTTACTGAGATACGCCCATTTGTGTTAAAATTATTCTTACTTTTTGAGAAACATATTACTCTGGAATACCCTACTCATATCGCAAAGCATTTGAAATTTGCTTCAGATCACAAAAAAAAAAAGTTTTTTTTTTTCATTTTTGAGAATTTTTTATTTTATGTACACGGTATCTTACTTTTTCATAACGGTAGTGTATCATTGAAAAAAATCAACTAATATACAACAGTTCTTTGAACATTGTACAATCTTAATGTCTTAAATATAACCCAATATAAAACAAAAAGTGAAAAATTACAAAAAATTGTTAATGTACTTTATGTACGTTATGGAACAGTACGTAATGTACATTAACTTTTATGAAAAAAAATTCATGCCAAGCATTATATCTGCACAATATTATTTTTTTTAAAAAGAGTTGAATAACAGTTCTTAAAAAATGATACCATCTTTTGTAAGGTATGTATACGATGTAACTTTTCAAACATACAAAGTTCAAAAAATATTCTTGTATAAGTATTATTGCATAAATTTTCATTAAATTTGTAAATTTTTTATGCATATTACAAACATTGCCAAACAATTCAACGAAATGACAAAGAAATTCTAAAATTAAAATTTTAGATATTCCTCTAACAATCAAACTAAAGGGAATTTTAATGAATTGCAATAAAAAAAAATTTTTTTTTAATATTTACAGTAACATTAGGTTGTTTTGTAATTATTAAAATTTTTATGTAAACATTAATTAACAGGCAGAAAATTTGCGAGTTTATAGAAGAGAGTAACTGAGTACCTGTAACAATATATATTTTTTGCAGATTAAATTTGTATGAGTATTTGTATTGAGTTATGAAATAAAAAAAAACAGTACGCGTCAGCACCATAGATTAGAACAGAGGATCTCAAACTTGTCATGTTTTTCGATCTGAGCCCTTGCTTACTTAATATTGTGACGTCGTCACAATGGAGAAAGCGCCTCTATTCATAAACATTCCCACAGCTGGAGAAAACGTGTTTTTAGCTGCATTGTGTTGTATCAGACAGCTGGAACGTCGGCGACGGTGTGTCTGGGGGGACACTATGGGCTAGGCATCGCTGCATTATTTCTATTCATGGGCAGTGATTGTACGTCTTGAATGCTGGCGCCTCTGCAGGCGGCGGCGAGGTGTTTGAAGTGCCAGATGTCAGCCGGGCCCTTGTCGCCGGGAACCTTTGAGAGGGACCGGACTTTTGTCATCTCTGCACGAATGGATGACGTGCAAGACCGTTGGTGCCGGGTGCAAAACCCTGAGGTCGGCCAATGGGGATTGATGAGGGGCGTGGAGTGAACCCGCCCCTAGTGTTTAAAAGAGTGGACTTCAGAAAGAGAGGGAGGGCTCCTGAAGAAGACTCCGGACAGACTCCGAGAGACTCCTGATAGACTCGTGATAGACTCCCACGAGAGATTCCCGAAATTGAACCCTGCGGACGAAGGAAGAGACTCCGGACAGACTCCCACGAGAGATACCCAGGAGAGAGGCCTGCTGACGAAGGAGGGAGCAAAGAGACCCGGAAAGACGGCTGATAGAATACAACGAGAGATTCTTTAATAATTAGCTTAGCGTACATTTTCAATGTAGAGCCACGACGTTACAGCTAATTAAATTGGTGGCAGCGAGCTGGGATCGGCATTTAGCTAATTAATTAAATGCCCGAATCCTTTTTTATTTAAAATAATTTTTGAGAAAAAAGAAATAACAAAGAGAGAAAATGCCAGCCGTGTGTGCGAGAAAAATAAAAGAACTTTAAACAACGCAAATTTCTCCTGAGTTCCTGTGGTGTCTCCATCCTTATCGTTAAAGTGCGTTCCTGTTGCTGGAAAATTTCCGGAGAGCCTGCTGTCCATTTTACTGTATGTGAATCGTGTTGGGTGAATCAACGAAAGAAACAAGCGGAGGAAAGCCGAAAACAGACCCTGATTTCCGTCGGCTGATTTTGAAGGAAGTCAAGAGAGGATTAAGTGTGTGATTCCCGACCAGTGTGCCATAGATTTTGGCAGTGATTCGAAACAGAAAGGTGAGTCTTTTCTTTGAGATTATACTCGGTGCAGCAATTGATTATTATTATTGTTATGATTAATGTATGTAAAATTTTGGTAGTATGAGAATTTACGTACTAGGTAAAGTTAGAAAACACTAGAAAGAGAGACTAGAAAGATTTTTAAGTTTTGTATAATGTATAAATGTGCGATTTATTAATATTGTTGTTTGTGAAATGTAGTTAAGTATATAGTAGTTATACTTGTTTCATTGGTACAGTTACTGTGTAGAGTACTGTATTATTTTTAAGATTTGCGCACATTTGTGAAATATAGTTAAGTATATAGTAGTTATACTTGTTTTGTTGATACAGTTACTGTGCAGAGTACTGTATTGTTTTTAAGATTTGTGCGTTTTGGGGAAATATAGTTAAGTATATAGTAGTTATACTTGTTTCGTTGGTACAGTTACTGTGCAGAGTACTGTATTGTTTTTAAGATTTGCGCACATTTGTGAAACATAGTTAAGTATATAGTAGCTATACTTGTTTCGGGGGTACAGTTACTGTGTAGAGTACTGTATTGCTTTTAAAATTTGTGCGTTTTTGTGAAATATAGTTAAGTATACAGTAGTTATACTTGTTTCGTTGGTACAGTTACTGTGCAGAGTACTGTATTGTTTTTAAGATTTGCGCACATTTGTGAAATATAGTTAAGTATACAGTAGTTATACTTGTTTCATTGTTTCAGTTACTGTGGAGAGTACTGCTTTGTTTTTAGGATTTTGTGAATTATAGTTAAGTCTAGGTCTAGTGTATTTCTAGTGTGCGTAGAGTTTTTGTATAATTTTTGTGACAATTAAGCTTAATTTGGTTTTGTGTGTATTAGTGCATCATGGCGTACTTATTAAGGCAAAGAAAAGACGTATTAGTAGAAATGGCGAAAGAAATGGGAGTCGAAGCCGATAATACTTTACCTAAGATAGAAATTAAGAATAGAATTTGTCAGAGTGAATACTATAATGAAGAATTAGTTGAATGTCTGTTGGAGTGTATTTTGGATGAAAAACGTGAACGTGAAAAACTTGAACGTGAAAATAAGGAACGGGAACTTGAACGGGAGTTTGAAGAGCGTAAACTAATGAGGGAATGAGAATTAGAACGATTGAGAATTGTACACCGAGATAAGTTACAAAATCAGGAATCTCATCTAAAAGTAGAAGATAAAGTCGAGAATTGCGCACAGGAGAGTTATTTGTCAGGAAATCGGTCGAGGAAAATTAGTGAACCGATTAAAAAGTGTAGGCCTGTAAGTAATCCGGATGTTGATAGAAGTGAAAAAACCGCCATGCCTTCTGAAGTTAGAATTGAGATTTGTGACCCCCCGGTGAAACGCACGTGTGTTAATCCCCCGTCCGCAGTGAGAGGGATAGAAAAAGAGAAGGATAAACTGTCTAGGCTTGAGAAAGGGAAAGAAGTCGATATTTTTGGAATTCGTGATTCTGAAAGGAAGGTGGGGTCAAGGGCAGTTAAGGAGAGTGTTACAGCTGTGATGACGGTTGCACAGCCAGTAATAAATCATGAGGACATAGGAGTAAGTTCTCGAGGATTGATAGTAGATACGGGTTTTACTATCCCTGCAACATTGAATTGTGAAATTAAGAGTGAAGAAAAGGAGGCTAGTCAACTCCCAGTTGAAAGGGGAGCGGGCCTAACAGTAGGTCATAAAAGTTTTCAAAACCCTACAATGGCTAGTATAAAAGCGGAACAGAGGAAAGGGAAAGAAATTTGCGCGTGCGCCGTTGTTAGGAAAGATGTCGGAGATAAATCAACAATGCGTTTGATTCCCTCCAATTCAAAGGGTACTGATAAGAATTGGTTAGGGGTTGGTAAAATGACAAGTTTAGAATTTAATTACGATTTACCCAGAAAAAGGGATCGTAGTGCAATTTATCGTGTAAATTTAGTAAAACTGTATCGTAGGAGGCCGAAATCTGTAAATTTTGTTACAGAAAATAGCTCGGAGGGAATGGAGAAAGAAACCGAATTCCCCTATTCGGTAAAGCTATTTATGGATTTTGACTTTCGGGGTGTTTTAAGGGAAAGTCAACTGCACTTTAAATTACCGCCGGATAGAATTAACTATTTACGAATGGTCGTTGATAGAAATAAAGAAAGGTTTCCTCCAGATCATGGGACGATTTCTTTAATCCAGAGGGATAACCAGTTAAGTAGAGGAAAACCATTTAAAATTAAAACTTTTTGGACAAACCTGAGATTGATTAATACTCTGGGGAGGAGTTTGGGTATCCTAGGGATGTGAGTGTAATCGAGATGGGCAGTTCAATCGTACATTGTCCGCTGTTAAGTTTAGAGAAGTGAATCGATACTCGTACACGTGTACTAAGTATAGGCGTTCGAACCAGGTGACGCGAGCCAAGATTCATCTTTTGTTAAAAAGAGAAGGTTTTGTAGAGAAGAAAAGCACGGCCTCGTGGGTCATGGTACTGGATTTGTGGAAGTGGTACTTTCGTCGTTCACTCATGCTGAGATATCAGAAGTATGCCGCATACGTAATGCCATTTGGCATTTACATTAGAAAAAGGGGTTTTAAGATTATATGCGCATCTTCTTATGGATGTAAATTAACTACTCAGGTTTTGGAACGGTTACCGCAGTTTGCTTTACGTCGATTGGTTAATATAGACATCTTGGCGCAAATTTGGAAAAATCGTGTAAAGCAAATAGACTTAGTATTAGAAGGGTTGAGGAGTGTGAGATCGGAATTCATACCGACCAAAGGTAAATTAGAGCAGTGGGAAAGTTTCTTACGTGTACATAATAGAGATGTAGTGAGTTCATTTCGTGAGCTGAGGAAGTACGAGGTTAATTGTATTTTTAATGATAGTGCCATAATTACCACTGTACCCAACGTTGTAGTGGAAAAGATAATTAATTGTGGAATAACTTGTTATAAATATTGTGAGAAAGTGTGCAAAGTGCTAAGATGGAAATTTATCTTTAAATTAATGTTGTTTAGCCCAAATAATTCCAAATGTTTGTATTTACAGTTTTTTTTATATAATTTTAAAAATCATTTACATTAATTAAAGAAAGTTACATGGAAATGTCATTGGATTAAATAGACTGGAATAAGCAGTCATTTAAAAATTTCCTATTAATTAATTTTATCTTTTATTGTATTTTTGTGTCTATATTACTGTATTGTGTGTATATGGTGGAAACAAAAATTTATGTTACTGAAAATCTTTTGTGTCTCTCAGCCAAGTGTAAGCACATAGATGTCTAGTACAGTAGTTACGTGTGATTTAACGTATAGTAATATTAGTAAAAATGTTAGCATTTAACTTATTCACTTAAAACTCAATTTTTTAAGATAAGATGTAACATTAAGAAAAGAATCCAAGATCAGAAATTTAAATTTTTATTGTAAAGTGTGTAAAATGTTATGGAATTTTGGATTTACTTATTACCATATTTTTGAGTGTTTTTTTATTATTGGATTGCTGTCCTGGTTGATCTCATTGTTAAGACATTCTTTTTTTTGAGTCAGTCATAAGAACAGACCCAACATTGGACCAGAGCAGTCCAGTGAAATGGACGTTTTCAGGGGGAAGGAGTTGTGACGTCGTCACAATGGAGAAAGCGCCTCTATTCATAAACATTCCCACAGCTGGAGAAAACGTGTTTTAGCTGCATTGTGTTGTATCAGACAGCTGGACCGTCGGCGACGGTGTGTCTGGGGGGACACTATGGGCTAGGCATCGCTGCATTATTTCTATTCATGGGCAGTGATTGTACGTCTTGAATGCTGGCGCCTCTGCAGGCGGCGGCGAGGTGTTTGAAGTGCCAGATGTCAGCCGGGCCCTTGTCGCCGGGAACCTTTGAGAGGGACCGGACTTTTGTCATCTCTGCACGAATGGATGACGTGCAAGACCGTTGGTGCCGGGTGCAAAACCCTGAGGTCGGCCAATGGGGATTGATGAGGGGCGTGGAGTGAACCCGCCCCTAGTGTTTAAAAGAGTGGACTTCAGAAAGAGAGGGAGGGCTCCTGAAGAAGACTCCGGACAGACTCCGAGAGACTCCTGATAGACTCGTGATAGACTCCCACGAGAGATTCCCGAAATTGAACCCTGCGGACGAAGGAAGAGACTCCGGACAGACTCCCACGAGAGATACCCAGGAGAGAGGCCTGCTGACGAAGGAGGGAGCAAAGAGACCCCGGAAAGACGGCTGATAGAATACAACGAGAGATTCTTTAATAATTAGCTTAGCGTACATTTTCAATGTGGAGCCACGACGTTACAATATTGAATTTTTGCAAATTCATGAACTTCAAATGTGTTTTGGCCAGTAGGTATACTGTTTTAGCTCGCTGCTATTTTAAAAACACATTTACTTTTCTATCTGTAGTGAAGTGTGTGAAAAACTAAAAAAATACATGTTAATTTTAAACATTTATTAGATAAAAGTTAATATTTAGTACCTATTACATAGAATAAAAGAGTAAAAACAAATGCGTTTATGACGCTTTAGTTACAAATTTTTAATACTTAGCATAAATTTACTTAGGTTTTACCTCAAATCTCATCCGTTAGTAATGTCCAGTCTATTTTTTTTCATAAAAAGAAACAAATTAAGAAAAACTTTTATCCTTCAAATTAACAAAATAATTCAAAAAGTAACTTTTTATTTATCTCTATAAAACCCAGATAAATCTTACCCTAAATTGGGCAGAATTTGATTTATCTATTACTTATACACAATTTCAATTTCCAAATAATCAAAAAAAATGCTAATAATTATAACTTATTCACTAAATGTTTATAATTATTATGTACCTGAGATGTTTTCAATATTTATATTGCCTATAACAAATGCTTTTTAGTAATTTTTGGTTTAATTTAATTAAATATTTTGAATTACAGAAAGAACAAAAAATTTCACACTAAGTTCTAAAAAATAAATTTTCTGAAAAAAAAAATATTGTTTCTAAATTTTCAGTTAAATTAGCTTCTTTACCTGTATCTTTATTTAATAGCAAATGACATAAATGGAGTTTCAAATAAAATATTGAGAGAAAATCATATGATGCATTTTATAAATGAAATGAAAATTAAGTTTGTTTTTATTTAGTGCAATAAATATTTTTTTAGATACATGTTCTCAAAAAAAGAAAAAAAAGTCTGGAGCACAAAATAGAAAAAGGAAATTGCAACGAGAGAAAGCTAATCAGGAACTGGCGGGATCTCTAAATAAATATCTCAGAAACACAACAGGATTAGACGGTTAAGCAATTGAACCAGGACCATCAACATCCGGTTTGGAATTCATACTTAAAATTTATCTCAAAATGTAAATTTACCAGAATATTATCAAGAAGAAACCACGATTGTACCAATAGAACACTTAGATGTTGAAGTAGAAAATTCCACCCGATAATAACATATCTCAAAACGAAGATTCTGACTTTGTGTTAAGCGATCCAGCTACCTGGCCTGATGCAATTTCTATAAAAATTAGAGATTATTTAATTGAAAATGGGCCCTTCCCGCTTGATAACCAAACATTTTCCGAGATATAATTCTGGCAGAAAGTTTTCAGAATCGTTCTACTATAGAACATTACCGAATGGAGAAACAGATTTATAGAAACTATTTATTATATTCAAATTCCCGAAACGCAGTTTTTTGCTCTCTCTTCCCATGTAAACTATTCAGTGAGAAGCATTCACAGCTTATTAAGAATGGGTGTAATGATTGGGCACATTTAACCCACATTTTAAAAACACATGAAAGTAGTGCATCTCACCTTAAACATAGTTCACAAAATGCAGTGAACTCAAAATGTCTTTACATAATTTATGCACCACTGATGCAGCTCAACAAAGATTTTATGATGCAGAAAAGGTCTATTGGCAATCGGTTATTGAACGACTTATTTATTTAATTCAATATTTAGCCCGGCAATGCCTTGTATTTAGAGGTTCTTTGAAAGAGTTGTATCATAGTGATAATGGAAATTTTTTGAAGTTGGTTGAAACCATAGCAAAATTTGATCCAATTATTGCTGAACATCTCCACAAAATTCAAACATCTAAAAAAAAAGAACATTGCTCATTACTTAGGGGATCAAATTCAGAATGAATTTATAAGCATTATTTCAGAAAGAATTAAAAAGCATTTATTAGATATGATTAAATTGTCAAAATATTACTCATTAATTTTGAATACTACACCTGATATCAGTCATACCGAACAGCTGACTGTTGTAATTCGATTTGTTTATAAGAAAAAGGAAACCAATAAAGCCCAAATTGAAGAACATTTTCTAGAATTTCAATCTGTCGACGACACTACTGGACAGGGTCTGTATAAATTCATAAATGAGCATTTAAAATCGTTAGTTAGAACTAAATTTATCAGATTTACGAGGCCAGTCTTACGATAATGGTGCTAATATGAGAAAAAAGCACAAAGGATTGCAACAAAAAATTATTCAAAATAATTCGAGAGCACTCTATATCCCCTGCTCTGCCCATTCTCTAAATTTAGTCGTAAATGATGCAGCTAAAATTTCCTTCGAAACAGTTAATTTCTTCGGAGTAGTGCAAGAGCTTTACAATTACTTCTCTTCATCCGAAAAAGGTTGGTCTGTTTTGCAACAGTATGTTGAGAGAGAGAGAGAAAATCTAACTTTAAAGCCACTCTCCAACACCGGAATGGAAAGTAGAATTCAAGCTTTAAGACCGTTGAAAAACGATTTGAAGGAAATTTTGAAATCGTTAATAAAGATTCAAGATGATCAAAGAGACATGTAATCCAGAACCGAGGTAAAAAAATTTGATTCAGAAGGTTTCCTCGTTTAAATTCATTTGTTCCATTAACATCTGGCACGATATTTTAAATTTAGTAAATGTAGTAAATCAAATAATGCAAAATTCTAAATATGATTTACAAATCGTGACTGACAATTTACAAAATCTGATGAGTATTAAATAATCGTAGATCAGATGAAGCGTATGAACATGCAATTGCCAATGCAAGTATCGTTGCTGATGATTTGGGTGTGGATACTGATTTTCCACAAAGTCGAAACAGGTTTAAAAAGAAACTATTTCAAGACGAACAAACCGACGAACCAATCAACAATCCAAGACAAAAGTTTAAGGTTGAATTTTACAATATAATATTAGACACTGCTATTTCTTCAATTTCAGAAAGATTCAGTCAATTAAAAGAACATTACAATTACTTCACTATATACCTAATTTAAAAAACTGGAGTGACAATTAAATTTTAAAACATTGTAAGAATTAGAACGAAAATTAACGGATACTAAAAATGTTAATGAAAAGGACATAGATGGATTACATTTGTTTGAAGAAATAAAATCTTTGAGGATGTTTTACCAAAGAGGATATGTCACCTATGGATGTTTTAAATTATATTTATGAAAACAATCTTATCGATACATTTTCGAATATTGCAAATGTTTTACGGATTTCTTTAACCCTGCCAGTTTCGGTGGCTACTGGAGAACAAAGTTTTTCAAAACTTAAAATTATAAAAAAAAACTACATGCGAGATCTACTATGGCGTAAGAGAGATTATCGGTCTTGTCCATTATATCTATAGAGAAAGAGATAGAGAGAGCGAAATTTTGGATAAATTAAATATAAAGGAATTGATAGGAGCATTTGTAGCAGCTATAGCTAGGAGAATCAATATTTGAATATATTTTCTAATTTTTATATTTTACTTGAAAAATTTTATATCATTTTTGCTTTGTTTTGTTTTTAAAATTTATGAAATAATAAAAAAAAAACAATAAGATAAACGTGTTTTAATATTATAATTTTAAAGCTTTTCAGTTCGAAAGTCAAATTTCGAATACTATAAAAGAGTATTTCACATATAATTTGTAGCACTTTATAAGAGTGTAACAGAATCTCATAAAGGGGCGCCGAAATTCAACTTGAACAAGGGCGCCTAATACCCACGCGGCGGCCCTGGTTACGTTGATCGGGGTTCGAGGATTTTATGCAAAATCAGTCGTAAACAACAAGGCCATTCTTTAAGAGCGATGAGTATTTATTGTCGTAAATCAATCCTTAAATATACAGGATTCAACAGCCAAATTCGTAGAATAAATATCAGAAGGATTTCACACCTTCAACAGCACTCAGACACAACTATCAATGTCTAACATACACGTACGTAAAAGATTATCCACGAGCACCACTCGTAATATTGAACAGTCGAGCTAATCGCTAGTTCTCACGGTAAAGGCAAGTTTACTAATCGCTAGTCAAAACCAGACTGACTGTTACAGCAAGTATCGGTCTACTTAAAACCGTAGCGGAAACTTCGGGAAAGATGCGCTCGCGTCATAGATCGTGAAATCAGTGGATTTCTCCAAAAATTTCTAGAAGAATCCAGAGAGTCCTGAACTTGCCAAAAAGGGTCGCCAACATGATAGCCGCCAAATTGGTCATCAAAGTCACCGTTGGTTCACCAAAAATGATGCCAACTTGGCTCTATCACCAAGATTTCGCCAAGTTTCCATTGAATCACCATTATAACGTTACGGACGCCGTTGTTTGTGAATATTACAATTTTAACATGAAACAAATATAGCATAGAGTAATATAAATGCATTGCATATCCAAATACAAATTATTTACAGTATTTTATACAAAATTCGTAACAATATACTAATTCACCACAAATCTAATATAAATTTTTTTGATTGGATTACATTATGCTTTATGTAATCATTTAATAGGATTACATTTACATTAAGCTCTATGCCTCTTATTTAAACTTCCACATTCCCCAAACGTGATGATTTTCAGCCACGACAGACTTAACTTCCATTAGGCCTACTACTTCAAGGCTTCCGGTCTCCAATGGCCCCAGGGCTCGAACTCACAATTCGACGGTCACGAGTTAGTGGCAATGACCATTCATCTACCACGGCCAAATATTTCCTAATTGCGTGATTAGGAGTGTATATAACTGCGTGGTTCCTCTGTAAAGGCCTTGTAATTCTTCAAGAAAATTATGACAAGTAAATATTTTTTTGAGAAAATTTTAAATTCCAAGTTACTTTTAACTGCTTTCGACTTCAAAAATTTTTTTATGCTATATACACTGAGGAGCCAAAAAAATTGGTACAGGCATGCGTATGCAAATAAAGAGATATGGAACCAATCACAGTACGGCGCTGCGATAGGTGAAGCATATATATAAGAAAACGAGAATCTGTGTGTGTGTGGCACAGTTGTTAGATAGGTTACTGCTGCTACAATGCAAGTTATCAAGATTTAAGTGAGTTTGAACGTGGTGTTATAGTCGGGCACGAGAGGTGGGACAGAGCATCTCCGAGGTAGCGATGGAATTTGGATTTTCACGTACGACCATTTTCACGAGTACCGTGAATATCGGGAATCTGGTAAAACATCAAATAAATCTACGACATCCCTGCGTCCAAAAAAAGATCATGCAAAAACAGGACCAACGACGACTGAAAAGAATCAATAAGCGGGACAGACGTGGAACCCTTCCGTAAATTGATGCAGATTTTAATGTTGGGCCCTCAACAAGTGTCACTGTGCGAACCATTCAACGAAACATCGTTAATATGAGATTTTGGAGCCGAAGGCCCACTCGTGTGCCTTTGTCGACTGCACGACACAAAGCTTTGCATCTCACCTGGACCCGTCAACACCGACATTGGACTGTTGATGACTGGAAACACGTTGCCTTGTCTGACGAGTCTCGTTTCCAATTGAATCGAGCTTATGGCTTTGTATGTGTATGGAGATAACCTCATGAATCCATGGACCTCACATGCCAACAGGGGACTGTTCAAGCTGGTAAAGGCTCTATGATGGAAAAGGGCGTATGCAGTTGGTGGGATATGGGACCCCTGATACGTCTAGATGTGACTCTGACAGGTGACAGGTACATAAGCATCCTGTCTGATCATCTGCACCTATTCATCTCCATTGTGCATTCCAACGGGAAATTTCAGCAGGATAATGCGACACCCCACACGTCCAAAATTGCTACATAGAGGCTCCAGGAAGCACTCTTCTGAATTTAGACACTTCCACTGATCACCAAAATCCCCAGACATGAATATTATTGAATATATCTAGGATGCTTTCCAACGTGCTGTTCAGCAGAGATATCCACCCCCTCTTACTCCTGCTGATTTATGGATAGCCCTGCAGGACTCATGGTGTCAATTATCACCAGCAATACTTCAGACCTTAATAGAATCCATGCTACGTCGTGTTGCGGCACTTCTGCGTGCTCATGGGGGCCCTACACGATGTTAAGTAGGTGTACCAATTTTTTGGCTCATCAGTGTATATGCAATTTTTATATTGTTGACATCTAGAAATTAGAAACACAATAGAATATTACCAGTTTAAAATGTTAAGAAATGTTTTGCTTAAACGTTTTTATGTAAGAAAACGATTTCTTGTTTCTAAAACTTCACAATTTTTTTATGTCTACACAGTAAGCTGGAGAAAACCTTTATTTTCTACCCAAGACTTCGAATATACAATATGTGTTACAGCTCAAATCTTCGCTTGAATGATTCTGAAGAAGCAGAAACTCATAAAATCGGTAAGTATGGCACAGAATAAAAATGTCAGAAGTATTAAAATACTTGGAAGTGACATTAAATTCACTTCAAAATATTAATTACAAATAAATAAATAAATATATATTTTTTACTTTAAATAAAAGGAATTACAAATAAAGTTAATTCATTAAGAGTGACTTTTTCAGGCGTACAAAAAACTGTATCATGCAAATTTTTAAGACAAAAATATACACATGAACATGACAAATTTATTCTTACTATTACAGCTGTGTCAGTGCATTGCATTAATTAATACCAATATGTCAACGTTTACTGTATTTTATCAGAATTAGCATTCCTTTAAAAGTGTGATAACGATTGGCTGGTTAAACTTCCCCCAACCCTGTACGAGTATTGTTCATGTTAGACCATAAGTAGGAATTATGGTCAAATCAAGAGGAACAATTTCTCAACTCGTACTCAAAAGTCATCTCAACATCCACTTGAACATCAAGTTGTAGCCAAATTTAATGCATAAGAAAGCCTATTACTTCAACCGGTCAGTTTGACGGATTGATTTTTTAGAAAGAAGAAACATGCGGGCTTCTGATGACGCATCTCGTAATTTGACCCATGGTCAAGTTGTGACGGATCTATTCGCGGTTATACTAATCCCTTCATATATCTTTAAGGAAAACATTTATTTCAACCAATTTTCCTCGAGGTGGGAAACGTGATTATGTAAAATGAGGTATATTATATTAATTCTGTCTTCGCGAGTTCATGAGTTGACACGTTGGAGTTGGCACTCTGAAGTTGATACGTTGGAGTGAGCAAGTAGGAGTTAACATAAAGTCTGCGAGTTAGTTGTTAGTGGAAGATTGAAAAGGAGTGGAATTAGATTACAGAGAGTGGAACCAACAACATTGATCAAGCCGAAGAGATCACCTGCAAGTTTCCATTGTAGGATCCAATGCATAAAAAGTTCAGGTACTGTGAGTTTGATTAAGTAGAAGTTAGTGTACTAGTGTGTGACGTAGCTATATGTGAGTGTAATTAAGCTGTCTTATATTCAGTGCATATAAATGCATAAATCCATAAATATTAATTATATAAATGCATTATTACATATAAATGCATTAATTATATAAATGAATTAATCCTGTTTTTCGTTAACTTTTTAATAGAGTTTAATATAGTTCTAAAATAAAATCCAAAATTAAGTGTTTTAATATTTTTGACCAATTTTCCACACTTTAGATGTCCTGGATCTTATAGCAACCCCCCCACACACACAATTAATCCTCATGTTACGGCCAGTGTGAAATAATTATCATAATGTATGTGGCCCGGCCGGAAAAAAAAGGATGGGTATCCTTGCTGTAACGTATATAGGATTTTCTGAAGGTCAATCAACAGAAAGCGTGCCCTCCTGCAGCTAGATAACACTGGCTTGCATTGCGGGATTGCTTAGAAAGTCTGGCTTGCATTCCTTTTCCGCTTTTGTTACCTTTCCATTGGGGTGAAATGATATTGGAGAAGGAAGGGGAGTGAATGTGGTGCCTCTTTCACTTTTGTAATCATTTCCACCGCTAGCCACCCCACCTACGACTATTCCTTCCCATTGTGAGGGTCTCGCACAATGACGTAATGGAGATAATTAGAGTCCCCTGCAAAGTCAGGCTTGAGGCCCCAAGCCGGATCTTACAAAGGGTACGTAGATGGCATCAGTCAGGCTTTGGGCCCCCTAGAATCCTGCCCCCTCCGCAATGTGGGGTGTACGTTACGACACTGATATCGCATCTGTTGCAACTCGGGAACCAGCCCTATTGCTGTCTTTCCAAAAATATAATAGAAAAAATGTTTGGGCGTTCGCTCTCTTTATCTAACATTCCTCACCTCCCTAACTTCGCATTTCCTTACAGGGGTGGTTTCCCCGGGTCTCATTTATTTTTCAAGGTCTGTCCTGTCTCGATAGTTAGACACTGCCAGCATCGGTGTGTTCGGATTTGTGTGCGGCCGTGTTTTTTTCTTCTTTTGCAATTGCACTGCTGTACAAAATTGCAAATAATATTACTGTATTCTTCCCCCTTATCTCAAGAATTTGGGGGAGGGTCTCTCTTTCGGGACCATTTTGTATTTGCATTTCGTTTAGTATATAAATAAAGTAACTTTTTAGAAGGTCGTAACGCAGCTCGAAACCCTTTGGGTGAGCTTGATTCTTTCGAGTTAGTAAGTAAACAAGATAACATTCCAGGACACGCTGCTCGAGTGATCATGTCTAAACGCCAAGAACAAAACAAAATCGAAATGGTGCCAAATCCTGCCTTCAACCCAAACTATCGATCGCTATGCTTTCGTGTTTGATTCACTTTCAGGACGGATAAAGATTCCGCACTATGATCGATGTCGGAAAACAGTCGTCATCAATCCTTTCCCTCCAGGCAAGCTAGCCGAGTTGTATCAGTGAGGAATTGAGCTTTTGACACAGTGATGGTAACAATAATCTCAAGCATAATGGGATTATCTTCAAGAAATAAAATCTTCTGGATGTATTCTTAATGGTGTTTGGACACCTTCGGTGCCATTTGATTTTTCAGCATTGCACGGATAAGACAACTATAACATATTTGTTTTGGCTTCAAGTCACTAACTAAATATCGTTAATGCCGCACCACTCAACACCAAAATCGTGTAATTTTCTTTGCACGAGGACATAGTTCCAAATGCAGGCACATTGGCTGATTATTAATGGAAAGTAGCGTTTGGTTCCTTCCTTTGCAATGGATTTCTGAAATTGGTCATGAAAAGGAAACAAACGCTTCTACCAATATATAGTCAGCCAGAATTGAGCTTGTCGTATATCAAACTTTGTCACCATTTGTAAAACCTGGGGTAACTTTTTATCTTTTTATCTTCGCTTTAAAATCGGATAAAATTCCAGGAGTCAGAATTAAAAAACCTGAGAGAGAGAGTAGCGAATTTCATATAACAGTGTTATAGTTTTTTAAAAAATTCATATACATTGACCACCTATAGCTTCATCAATTAAGTTTTAACCAATGAGTTTATTTTTACCTACCTGATCGTGGAAACGGTAGTCTAGTGGTGAGGGTAACGGACTCGTTGCTGGCGTGTCATGAGTTCCAGCCTAGTACCGCTGAAAACCCGCCGTGTGGAGGAGGCTGATGCACTTTAAATATATCGAGACTCAACCGTCCTCTCGTTGGTGTAGTGTTGGAGCTAGAAGAAGGGGTGCTCATCCCTCTTGACAGTGGTTCAAAATGACAAAGTCCATCGCCAAAAAGCCCTCGTGGTAGCTGAATAGCTCGGCGTTATTTTCACTCACTCACCTTCTTGTGCTAAAATAATGTTTAAACTGTGTAAGAATACATTAAAAAGAAGTTTTTACTTTTCCACCTATTATTCATGTTTCCGTTTTATATCAGCGGTTCTTAAACTTTCGATCACCGTTCGCCTCCTTTATGTTTTAGCGTGACATCGCGGAGTCCCAAGATTTTGAACATTCCACTCTGTACTTATGTTCTTGATGGGAATACATGTTCTAGTAGAGTTTTTTGTTGTTGTTGTTGTTGGGAACAATGTAGTGATCTAGTCCAGTATGGCGCATCTTTCAATTTTTCCACAAAGTCTTTCGGAGTCTTAAAAGACGGAAATCTCAACGTTCATGAGAAACTCCATGGAGCCCCTAGAAAGGCACTGCGAACCAGATTTCCGGAACCGCTGCGTTATATTAAAAAGCGTTTAGTTTAGAAAACGGATAGCAATACATTTTACAGTTCTTTTCAGGCATTTTAATGATTTCATAAATCTGCAACATGTTATATTTCTTTTACAGAATCAACTTTCATAGAAAAAATGGACGTCTTTTTCGTGTACTTGTCAGATAAAGAATCAGCTTTCTTGGAAAATCCAGCAAGGTTATTTTTTTCTGTCCATTCTCCGTTTGTCTTCGACAATTTTGCTTTGTATAAGAACGAAATGAAACCTGGGCACCAATACAAAATATACATCCGCTTGGTAAGAAAAACAACGTTATCCTACCCATATTTAGCAATAATGATAGTACTGAAACTCATGCATTTCCCCCAACTCTGTTGTTTCTTATGCCACCTGTCTGCCGGAGTCCCCACGAAATTCAACACAGCTAGATTTACGCCTGTCGTTATCCGAAGCTTTAAGCACCATACAGGTGATAGTATGATTTGGCACGGTTCCACGCCAATTTTGATCCCCCTTTAGGTGGTCAGGAGCCTCCTATCTCTCTTCCCCTTCCATCAACCCCAGGAGAAAACTTGCGGC
The DNA here is from genome assembly GCA_019973975.1 of Trichonephila clavata. Taxonomy (NCBI): domain Eukaryota; kingdom Metazoa; phylum Arthropoda; class Arachnida; order Araneae; family Nephilidae; genus Trichonephila; species Trichonephila clavata. The sequence goes on along the minus strand of BMAO01031480.1, from coordinate 9,908 downwards.
TCGATGGCTATTTAGAGTCCCCCCATGCCACAAAGACATTATACATTTACAAACATCTCTGCCTTCACCGAGATTCGAACACAGGCCCTACGGCACAGCAGTCAGTGTCACTAACCACGATAACGGATGAGTGGCTATCAACACTGTACTTACGAAAAACAAAAAGGATGTTTTACAAAAAATTAATTCTCGGTTCACTCTTCTTTTAGTCTTTACAACAAGCTTGGAGTTTTTCTGAAAATATAAATTTTTTAAAAAAATCCCATTATATTACTCAAGAACTGTTTTCTAGAGTGAGATAAAAACAAATTTAATAAAATTTTAAAAGAGAATTAATATCAGTTCATTTGTCCCAGAATGACAATTCGACAAATGAGAGTGTTTATTCTTTTGAATATATCCTGCACGCAAACACCATTTATCAGGTTTCTTTCAATTATTTAATTTACTTCCAGGAAGAAGAGCACCTCTTGCCCTACCCGTACTTCACGAATTGCACGGATTACAACACTTTATGGAAAGCGAACAATAGAAAAGGACCCCGATCGCAACAAGTAAATAGTTTTCATAAAATAATTCTCTATATTCTAAAAAACATTATAAAAGAGGAGGAGATAAATCTCATTCATGGGTAAAAAATATCTGCAGAGATAATTATGTGTGTATAAAAAAAACAATTTTAAAATTTCTGAAATTTTTTTTTCTGGAGAGACAACCACGTGAATCAAATTAATCTACAAGCATTTCATTTACTTTGGGTGTTTATGCAATTAATTATACTGCTTGACATTGATTTGACTGCTTTTCTAGTATATAATTTATACAAAACAGTTTAGGAGAATTAATCTTTAATGGAAATCATAGTCATTCAAATAAAAAGAAATATATTAACAATTTTATGCAGAAATATTTTCAATAATTTCTGTCCATAGCCAGTGATGTATTGCCTTATCTGAGGGGGAAAATGGTTGTTTGAGATCTGAAAATCTGAATTCCAAAGAAAGTCTTTTTAATTTCTACCAAACGACATTAAAAAGCTTCCATTGTAAAGCATAGAAAACTTTGCTTAAGCACTCCATATTTATGCAATTCATCTTCTCTCTCTCTAAAAAGTTTCAGTTTTTTTCCCTCAGACATCTTGGACTTTTTCTGTGCCTCTGATTTTCTTCCTTGAATTGGTTTAATGTATAAATTCAGAGAGGGAGTATAAATTCTCCTATTCCTGTAAAAATAAAAATAACCATGGTTATCAATATTCAAATTATGAAAGAAGATATAAAACATTGTAGTACAGAATATGTAGTTAAACAAAATAACATAACAGACTCCAATTTTTATAGATTTCAGAAAATATCTCTTTTGATATTCTTTGCCATACAGTACTGTACCATTCAAACATTCATTAGCACACACATTATGAGTTTCCCAAAGTAAATATTTACTTAAAACTTCACTAGAACATACAAATAATTTCGTTTTCTATATAATTTCATTTGTCATCTTTTCAAAAATAAATAAATAAATAAAAACTTCCATTTTCTAAACTATATTGACTACATTTGATTCTGAGAAAGGTTGTTAAGTTATTAATTTTTTGTGATTTAATAATACAAAATTTGTGAATGTTTTAAGGAGGAATTATGATGACAAAAAGCCGAAATGGATGGTGACCACCTCCTCCAATGCACTGGACTCGATGAATAAATACCCAACTGACGGCATCGTCAGTCGGTACTGGGAGGCTCGGCGTCAAATGGTCAAGAAACCAAGCACGGGCGTTGGATAAATAAATAAAACAAATAAAGTTTTTACTCTTATATGAATAGAAAAATATTTTATATTCTAATTTTTATGTCAAATAATAAATAAATAAGGATTTAATTTTTTTTTAAATTTCTTTTTTTTTTATGTAATACATAGAATTGTTAAAGATGTACAAAAACAAAAAATTTCATAAATGTCGCATTTATAGGTACATCAACCTATGCGGCCTCTTTTATTTCTACATAATCTAACATGCGGCCTCTAATGGTAGAAAAGTTTCCCATCTTTGTTCTTTATTATCTACTATATCAAATACATCTTAGACGTTGATTCCAGAATCCGGTATATTGCATCTACCACAACCAATAGTCTGTGGCGGTGTTCACCAAAGACCCATTTCCCGTCGGGAACAAGTGACGTCTAAACGGTCAAGCAGTTTCTTCTGGGAAAGTATCCCAGGAGGGACACCCCGACGCTGATGTTCTAAGGAAAGTCAACCTCTCTGACCTCCCTAGATGTAGCTGGCGCAGTTCCCACGTCAGCCGCCGGTTTCAAAGTACACCGCGTGAAGGAGGACTTGGACCAATAGCAGAATGGTTTTCAAGAATACGTCCAAACAGAAGTGACTATACATCACGTGTCACTTTCGTGGCGGGACGTATTCCACCTTGGAAAAGACTCTGGAATCAGATTTAATTTTTTTAGCCGGAATTATATATACATTCTTTCTATAGTTTTCTATAATCTCGCAGAATTTGAAAGCTCTAAACTTAAAAAAACGCAGAATTATGATAGGTTTTGCGTTCGTTTTTATTCACATCCCTAGGGCAAATCAAATAGGATTATTTTATCTCAGAAAGATAAAATAACTACTTTGTCTTCATTTAAAATGCTAAGGCTTTTTTTATACACTCATGTCCATGAATTAAGGATAATGAAGTTCAAGCAAAGAAAGAGACAGAAGCAAAACAAATTTGACTTATTTGTAAAGTCTATTTATTAAACAAAAGGTAAAGAGCAAAAAAGATGCTATATGTTTGACATAATTAAGGGGTATCGGAACGCTCTATACTGATAATGTTAAAAAGGGCTTTTTCAATGTACCTTTTCTAAAAACCTGTTGGAAATACAATCCCCAAATTTTTTTTGCACAAGTTAAGCATACGTCTAATATTATACTGAAATGAGCTTTTTCCAAAATTTCTATTAGTTTTTCTTTAAAATTTTTTTATTTGATGTATAGTGAGAAAACAGTGTTTTTCGACAGAAAAAAAATTATAAAAAAAAATGTATACAAAATTTTGCTAAAAGCTCATTTCAGTATATACTAGAATATATAAAAAATGCGTCATGTAAGTTTTGTTGACATCAGATATATACTTTCTGAGAAAAGGTACATCGAACCTTCAAAAGTGACATTTTGAGAAAAACACATTTTTATATAAAAAAAAAAGTTACCTTATCAAAACATACCAGCTCTATATTCCAAATTTTCAGCATTTTTTAAATTTTCATCTTCTTGTTTCATTCTTTTAAGTCTTTTTACTTTTCTAGTCTCCTTAGTTTTCTGTAAATTGGCATATTTTACCCTTATACTGCTCTCTTTGTCGAGATGTTCCATGCAGCATGTCGCATAATATCCTCGCTCTATGTTAAGTTTTTTAAAAACATCCAGCTTTGTTACATTCCCTTTATTAAAGGATGCAATAGCATCATATGTACCAAAGGAAAGTGTTTCTATGTGCACAAATGTCTTTTTGGGGACACGAGACCAAATAACATTATTAATGCTTTCATTCAAATTCTGCGTGTTTCCATGCAAGCACTTTTTCAATAATTCTGGATCCGAAAGGTCCCTAAAAATAGGCCTAATGGCTTCAACAACAGCAACTGGAAGTTTATGTTTGTGGAGATAAAGTTTATTTTCCAATTGAGCCTTCTTACACTGATATTATGTGTCAAGACCTGATGGACAAAATCCATGCTGTGGATTTTTATCCGTAGATATTTTGTGAAGAAATATTGCCCATATATATAGCTTGTTTCATACACTTTACATTTGATAAATTTCTTCAAATGGCAAGACCATAATATGTTTGCAATTGATCAATAGTTGCTTCTGTTAATCTATTTTAGCCACATAATGCTTTGCCCTCTGATAATTTTTGCCCCCTCATTTTTGCTTTGAAACGTCGGAGGCGAGATCCCATCCGTTTCATAACATGCCTTGAAGAAATTTTAAAAAATGACGTCAAACTTCAAGCTGACCCAAGAGGAAGTGCAATGTTTACCTTTTTTCTGACCATTTAAATGGGTGACTCGCGTTTAGACGATTCTTTAAAAACAAAATTTTAGCACTTCTAATTAAGCTAGAGATAAAAAATGAGGTATTTTTGGAAAGGTAATAAGCTGAAAAATTTAAAAATGCAATAACCTGAAATTCCCCTTTTAAAAAAAATTTACCTTTTCAACTCCCCTTAATAAAAATTGCGATTTTTACTCCCTGGAGCAAATTTCAAAAAAGAACCTATTTACAAAAAACAGTATAACATGGTTAGTATGATGATTAATACGGAGTATGTCTCCCGGACGATGCAATACAGGCCTTACAACGCCTACGCATGCTCAGTATCAAATTATCAATTTGATCTTGGGGAATATTACACCAGTCATCAAGCAATGCTTCCGGTAGACAGGTGGGAGGGGTTTGACGAGCTGAAATTCGTCGGCCAAGCATATCCCACACATGCTCTATTGGATTCAAGTCCGGTGAGTATGCTGGCCAATCCATACGGGTGATATCCTCCGATTGAAGGCATTCGTCTACAATGTTTGCACGGTGAGGACGGGCGTTGTCATCCATAAACAGAAATTCAGCACCCCTGGCACCCCGAAATAAACGTACATGTTGTTCCAGAATGACATCCCGATAGATGTGGCCTGTCATCGTTACACTCTGAACATCCAGGTCAGTTCTGGAACCAAGAATAATTCCTCCCCAAACGAGCCATCCTGCACCACCGTAACGGTGTCGTTCAATGGTTCGCTTGGTGGTAACGTAACGGGTACCTGGCGCTCTCCATATGAAAGTCCGGCGAGAATCAGACTGCAAACTAAACCTGGACTCGTCGGAAAACATCACACAAGACCACTGTTGCGGTGTCCACGATGTATGCCCTCTACTCCAGGTTAATCGCAAGCGACAGTGAGTTGCGGTTAGGGGAACACATCTGACAGGCCTACAATCATATAGGCCAATGTGCCCTAAGAGTCTGTACACAGTCTGCCTTGAAACTGTCGTACCGGTAGCTGAAGAAAGCTGACGAGACAGGTGTGATGCTGTGCTCCGTCTGTTTCTTTTGGCAGTAACTGCCAAATACCGGTCCTCATTCGGCGTTGTAACTCGGGGGCGACCTGTGCTGTAACATCTACTCACATTACCATAATCTTGGAATCGTTGCCAAAGCCTGGAGATGACACTCTGGGATATTCCAAGTTCCTCGGATACTTCCAGCTGGGTACGTCCACATTCCAGTCGTCCGATAGTTCTACCACATAAAAAATCATCCAAATGCTTCCTTTGTGCCATAACTATGCGGTTATTGCACTGAAAGGCTTTTAAAGCGCTTGTGAACAATTTTACTTCTTTGCCACCATTCCTTATATACCCCTCTCTTACACTCTCGTCATTGTGACGTACTATTCGCGCCATCTGGTGGTTTCCTGTAATTTGCATCTTCTTCTTCAAGATGTGTGTGATAATTCTACTGGTGAAATTTTTATTTTAGAGTTCAATTTCTGTGTGATTCTGAATTATCCTTAATTTATGTACATGAGTGTATATACAAGGTGTCCAGCCTTAATGTGACCCAATAGCTAATTCCTGAACCGTTCGGTTTAGATATACACTCCCAATTTGAAAAATGTTTTTTAAAAGGTAAAGAAAGTTTTTACGTGCTTTTCGAACCAAAAAAACCCATTCAGAAAATAATTACGAAAATTAAATTTTTATACGGTCCCTAGGTTCTATCACTTATATTTAAGAAAAGATGCTGTACACAAAAACAAAGTAAACACAAAAAGTTTCATTTTATTACAATAAAATCTGACTGAGTTAAGCCTACATAAAATTGAAGCATCTGAATTGCTCAGAAAAGGGGGTCGTATTTACATTGAGTTTAGAGAAGAGTAATTCACTATCTACAAAAAGAGCAAAAGAAAAACATCATAGTAATATTGAAACATCGTAGTAAATATCATAGATTGACAATTTGTATTGCTGTATGGTAAACAATAAAAGTTAAATTAAAGAAATACAACTTGTACCGAAAAGATTAAAACAGCTTATTTTAACAAATAGCAGCAAAAGAATTCAGGATTTGCCGTTCATATTACAGCATAATGTAGAATGATGCGCCAATCATAAATCGGGGGTTTTATTATATCAGAATGACCAAATTAACTTAAATAATGTTCAAAAAATTACTGTCTTCCGCAGAAATGCAGTATCGAACCCGCGTCAGAAACTCCACCTGTAGCTTCTGCAACATAGTTGGTGTCACAGACCTACATGCCATGCTGATTCGATTGAGTAAATCGGATTTACTCATGGATTCACGTTCATACTCTTTGCTTTTTAGGAAGCCCCAGAGAAAAAAATCCAGAGGATTTATCTCAGATGATCTCGGGGGCCAATCCTGTTTACCTCCATAGCCGATTATTCGAGTGTCAAATGTCTGCGCCAAAAATGAACGTGGTTGTGCAGATTTTTGTGTGGGTGCACCATCATGCTGGTACCACATGCGTGACAAATCCTGTAAGGAAAATTCATCTTATAAAAAATCGGCTATTGGTCTAGGTAAAATTTCCGTGTATGATTCTGATGTTAAAGGTCCGTCGAAATACATTGGGCCAATTAAGGTGCTTTTTCATATTCCGCATCACACATTCACCGACCAACGCTTTTGGTGGCGATTCGGTCATATTATATGTGGGTTTTCGAGGGACCAATAATGCGTATTCTTTGTATTAATAGTGCCTTGCCTCGAGAACTGGCATTAATCCGACCACAAAACTTCACTAAAAAAATCTGGATTTTCATCCAGTAACACGAAATCAAAACGATGCTCCTGGTCTCCGGGCATTAGTTCCTGTGCCAGGACTGGACGATAAAGATATGCACCGTACTTATATAATATGTTCCTCATCGTCAATTTTGAGTAGGAACAAGCCTTGCTAATATCTCGGACACTACTTTCAGGATGAGCCAGGGAATATCCTAGAACATTCTCAGTGAGTATCCGCAAGCTTGAAGGTGTGGCACGAGACAAAGGAATACGTCTGTGACAACTCCCGGTTTTATAAAAGCGTTGAACAACATGGGCAATTGTACAATAAGATAGATGTCTTCGACAGGGAAATTTAATGGCATAAAGTGTCTTGCCGCCTCTCTCTTATTTCAATTATACTGACCGTACAACAGTACCATTTCGCAGTATTCTTCATTTGTATACATCTCGTTCTCCCATACTAGAATTCGTAATATTAGAATACGGTTGTATGCAATTGCTAGCGACTACACAACAGATTTTTAATAATCGCCATGATCAGTACCGCAGCAAATCAGTTTGAAGCTGCAGCAAATAAGTCTACTTTTTGGAATTCCTTTTGAAATGTTTTCTTCGTCCAAAATATTTTATTTTGTCTATATTTTACACGTACAGAATAAATTTTATTTCTTAAGTGCTCAATTATTGTATTATTAACGTAATTTATGTTCTTTTAAATTTAAAAATGATTTACATAAGAGTGACGTCCAAGAACGAAAGTTTCCTCGCAGTGTTCCAATTAATTTTACTTTGGAGACGGCCCCTTACTAGCTTCTTGAAAATGGCCGGGAAAATTGAGGAAATGTATGATTTTCAAAGTTTCATAATTCTGCCAGTTTTTATCGTAATAAAATGAAACTTTTTGTGTTTACTTTGTTTTTAAGTGCTGCATCTTTTCCTAAATAGAAGTCATAGGACCTGGGGACCGTATAAAATTTAAATTTTTGTAATTTTTTCTAAATGGTTTTTTGGTTCGAAAAGCCCGCGAAAAAATTATTTACCTTTTTTTAAAACATTTTTCAAATTGGAAGTATATATCTAAACCGAATGGTTCGGGAATTAGCTATTGGGTCACATTAAGGCTGGGTGCCCTGCATATTGTGCCTAATGCTATTAGTACGTGTAAGAAAAGTTAGTATGCATTTTCGAATCAAAGCAATACATATTTTAAAAAATAATTGAACTCGGAATTTGTACATTTTTTAAGGAATTTTCTATCAGCACTTATAAAAAAGAAGTGTTGTACAAATACCAATCATGTTATCGCAAAACCCATACCAACTTATGTTATACATAGCTTGAAGTACATGTAAGTCAAATTTCATGCGTGTAAGTAAATTTTTGTAAGAGGAATAGCATTTTAAAATCACTCCACAAATTTTATCCTTAAAAAATTAAATGGCTAGCTTTTTTTTTTAAATTTTGAGCATAAAATCAGTTTTATATAATATACACACATAGGAGTGATCCAAAAAAAATTTTAAAATCCTTAAATCAAAATTTTTTGCTTAAATCGTTCCATGTCCCCTTAAGATATATATATGTAGCAGAAATAGTAGGCAGAAAAAGTGTGCGTTCACCATTTGAATATTCTTGATCACTGGAATTTTTATCAACAGGAGTTATAGGTTAACAGAGTGTTTGCATTCAGTTATCAAATCAAAAAGCTTAGGAAAGTTGTGATGCAATAATTTTTATATTTTTTGAGATGCGAAGCAATTTAAGGGCATGGAAAATAAAAGGAAGGAAATTAGTATCGGTGAGCGTAAAATCATTGTGAAAACGGGGAAAGATGGTAAAAGTCGTCGGGATATAGCCAGATCCGTTGGAGGCAGTATTCATCTATCCAGCGAATTATTAATAACTTAAATCGATAGAAGTTTACACAACCAAACCTCGTTCAGGTCGTCCATCTAAACTCACAATCAGAGAAAAACGAAGTATGATGTCCTTGGTGAAAAAAAAAACACGTTTGACTACAACTTAAATAGCAACAGACATTCACGAGAAGTTTAACAAAAACATTTTTGCGGATACTGCAAGAAAATTCATGAAAAAGACCGGATACCGTAATCGAGGGGCTCGCAGAAAGCTTTATATTTCAATGACCAACCCGGCTTCAACGGATAACTTTTGCAGAACAGCATATACACTGGTGTGCAAAAATTAAGGACGAAGTCGAAAAATTAGCATATCAGCTGAACGAAGAGGCAGAGCGGACAGAAAGACCAATCAGAAGATTAAGTGAGGTGATGTACGGTAGCACATGCGCATATATTCAGGTAGACGTCATGGGGGAGTGTCTGAGTAGTAAAGCATGTTGTCGGTGTAAGATTAGTATTTCTGGCAAAGAGATTGCACACCTTATAGCAGTTAAAATCAAACCGAGTTGCTGCCTCAGCGAGAAATGGCGAATAATCAATCTGTTAGACGAAATCTGGATGCTTTTAACCGAGGTCGAATCATTGGGAAGTTGGAGGAAGGTCGCAGTGTGACAAGTGTGGCTGCACAGAGTTCGGAATTGCTCACAGCATCGTTTCACGACTTTGGAGACAATTTCACCTTACAGGAACAGCTATCCGGGGGTTCAGTAGTGGTCGTCCACGAGGAACCACACCCGCAGATGACCGGTATATTGCCTTACAGGCCAGAAGAAACAGGCGGCAGACAGCGGGAGAAATCGCTAGACACACGACACAGGCGACTGGACGACCGATATCGCGTTTGACCGTGGCCAGAAGACTACACGGTGGGGGTCTGTTTTCACGACGCCCTGTACGGTGTGTACCTCTAACGCCTGCCCATCGGAGAAGGCGTTCTCTGTGGTGCCGGGAACACCGGAATTGGAGAGACAATGAATGGGGACGAGTACTCTTTACAGATGAGAGCAGATTCAGTCTGAGTAGCGATTCTCATCGCATACTCATCTGGAGAGAGTGGGGAAGCCGCAATCATCCTCGAACATCATTGAAAGGGACAGGTATGGAGGTGGCAGTATTCTCGTTTGGGGAGGCATCATGCTTGTAGTCGTACAGA
>BMAO01031479.1:0-32998 GCA_019973975.1 Trichonephila clavata | reverse complement strand
AATAATATTATTGAGAAATTCAAATGATTTGTTGAAATGGGTAGTAAAAAAAATAGTTTAAATTTTATTACAAATTAATAATCTGTGAAATATATTGAATCAAAAATAAGCAATATGAATTCAAACTGTATTTCTAAATAGCTTAATTTAAAAAAGCGAAAATGAATTTTGCAAATATGTGGATCTATAAATAATTTATCTAAAAAGTAGATTCTAATAATTTTCAAAGAATTAAAAAAAAATGGCTCTAAACAATCTTTTTATAGTCTTTTTTAAAGCATTGAAATTTTAATTGTACTCTATAATCATTTTCTAAAATCATCTCACTTAAGGCCTTTCAAACGAAAATAATTCAAAATTAGTGTTGTTATTTATAAAAACACATAAATTACCACAGTTAATGTCTCGAATTCAAAAATTCAGATTGATGTAGGCATTACATTTTACATTTACATTTTTTCAAACACTGTTTATTCACTTATTGGTGTTTCCTCAGTAAATCTCAAATATGTGTTTCCATGTTAAACAGATCAAATAAATCAAATATTTATTGTTTAACATTTAAGTTGTTATACTATTAGTATAAACACTACAGATTATTTATATTCTAATTTATAAAATGTGTTCCATATATTTAAGAATACATTATAAAATAAATTATTAGATAAGATAAATTTTTAAATATATTATTACAAGATTACGTAATATAAATTTTTAGTTTCAAATTTCCCTTAATACAAATTTAATACTTAAATTGTAATTTTACTGAATATTGATTTTTTACATAATAGAAAAACTACCCAATGAATTCTGCCTTACAAAATGCTAAATTATTAAACTAGGAAATTTGATCAGGATTAGAAAAATAAACTAACATTGAATTTAAGTAAAATATTTTGGTCTACAGAAAAATGTTATGTTTAAATGTATACGATAATTGTATTTTATTCACGTATTCATTTGCACCTATATTTCCGCTTCGAAAATGTATCCATATTTATTTAGACATCAAATGCTTTGATGTCAAAATATTACAGTTAAAGTTTTAATAAAAGCATATTAATTTTTATTTTATCTTCCAGTGGCACGGTAGATACGGGCATCAAAGCATCTTCTTTAAATTGATATTTCTCTTAAACAGCTGAAGCCTTTTTGAAAAATTCAATAGAAACTGTCCTCTTCCAATATATTTACTTTGTGAAATATTTTAAGAATTCCTATCGGGTTTATTGAAAAGGCGGAAATGAAAAATGTTTTATCTAAGTAAAAAAGCAAGATATATTACATAAAACTATACATCTAAGGATACTGAGCAAAACACATTCCTTTGAAATTACTGAACTATAGTTAAAAGTAACAATATTCTGTAGTTACAAACAATTCCTTTGAATCAGGATATTGTTCTCAAATAGAGATATAACCTTGAATAAAGAATAAATAGTGAGAAACATAATATTAAACAGTCTATTTTATTATAAAAAAGTTTTATATAATAACTTAAAAATAAATGTTTTAATACTAAAATAAATGTCCTTTATTCTGTTTCATTTAATGCTTATCATAGCACCATAACTTTTTTTTAAATTTTTCATTTATTAAAAATATTTATATTATATATAAAAGGGTCAAATGCTTTCTAGTAGGACAGACTTCAATAAAAAATAGCCATGTTGATTTGAATTTACATTTTCATAGCAAATAAGTATTGATAGTATTTCGTAAAATATACATTGTGTTATTGATGATCTTAAATGTCTTGACAAATGTAGTGAATCTTTACGCATAAACTTAATTTATATCATTTGATATCTAAATTTGCCTGCTGTGTCCAGACAAGCCTCGACTATCGTCACGATTAAAACTTTTTCCTCTAGGTCTTTCACTTATTAAAAACTTTTACTAATGAGTTACTCAGAGATTAGGTCATTAGGTTTGATGAGAGAGTAGGCCATTACCACTATCTAAGTATTATGATTGATGAAATGGGTCCTGATGCTTACTGGATTAAGACCTTAATAACTTTCAATTTCATGTAAAAATTTAGATAATTTATACACCTAAGTTCTTTTTATAAAACCATACATTCTTCGTAGAATAATACTTGCACAATAAATAAGGGCTTCTTACTTGCTTAACATTCTTCTCGTTGGTTCACACACACGCAAATAAACCACACTCAAACATATGTACATTTACGTAATCTAATCCAGAAAGTATTATCTTAAACTTTGAATAATTTCGCTAAATAATTTTCAAAATTATGTAATTTAATATAAGCTTTAAAATACACTAATATATATTTAAACCGAAAATAAATGTTTATGGCAAACAAAAAGGAACTAAGCATATAATAAGGCATTTTGTTACTTTGAAATTATGTCCTTTATTTGAAATCAAGTAAGTGCATAATTAGACAATACACATATACTATAGACATCAGGGAACCAACTTTGCTGGAACAGAAAGTGAGAATAACTCTGCATTAAACCTATCACGAATTAATTAGTGGCTTTGTCATATATGTTCCGTGCAGAACTGTAATTCGCTTACCTGAATTCAACATAGCCATCTCTAACAGATAATGACACGAAGTCTCCTGAACCAGATGGAGTTTGTCCATTGTAAAGTATAATGCCATTGCTACCGAATATTTTAAATTCAAGTTCTAATGAAAGGCGGGTGTACGCTTGTAATTTCGGGAGCTCCAAGAAAGAACCTCCAGAGAATGCTGGAATCTCTACAGGGGAATCTGAAAATCAAATACAGTGTAACATAATGAGCCTGGCTTGTTAAACACATTACAGCATTTTAATGAAGCAAATAAAATATATTAAATGCTTTAATACTTATACAGAGTGAACTAAATAAATCCGCATTATTATACACATTAAGAAACATATTAAACCATTAAGTCAGCCATATACATTACAGTTACGCGAACTAAAGAGCAGCAGAATATTATCTTTCATCGATGAATCATTTGTGGCTAAAATAACAATAAACTTTCATAATTCTAACTTGTGTTAAAACATATTAATTTCCCTTTTATTAAGATAATTGAATGTTAAAACTCGCCCAGATTTTTGATATTCACATCGATACTTTAGGCAGAAACCAGTTGAAATTAAAAGATGCATTTACTAGTGTGATTATTTTGTGAGCATATTATTGAATATATATTTTAGTATTATCTCTTTATGTTACATAAAATTGACTTAAACATTTTTTTTAGGAAATATGTCCTAAATAGTTAAATTTATATTTAAATAGCTCAATTAAAGGTATTATTCACTTAAACTACAGTAACACGGGTAAAAAACCTCGTTTTACCTATATTAAGACCTATACGGAAAGTCCTCTCGTGAAGTTGGTGGAAGGGAAAAAGAGGTGGGAAGCCCCTGTCCACTTCCAGGGTGTTCTCCCTCAAAATTGATGTGGAACCGAGACAAATCGTACTGTCACCTGCATGGTGCTAACGACAGGCGTACAATATAGCCCGATGTCATGATGAATTTCATGGGCCTCGATTTGACTACGTCAGACAGGTGGCATTAGAAACAACAACTTTCTTTGTATTTTTTTTTACATAAAGCACCGTACTGTAGGTACCAGCAATCTATCCAGTATTGTGAGCCATTGAGTTCTTCTCTTGCTTACTCTAATTGTGATGCAATGATAAAAACAAATGCTGTGGTGTCCCCTTTCCAATTAATTTTATTTTTTCTCTCATGACAGTTTATTTAGAGATGATGTCATATTACTAGAAAAAACAATCGCTGCTGACCTCATCACTCTTATGATTTTTTAGCATTTATTCCGTCTTCCTACTGACTCAGATAACCATGCACTAATCAAGACATTTTTGGACTGCTTGGAAACTCTTCTTTGCAGAAAGATGTTACTTCTGGAAAATTCCATAATAATTTTCCTGTGTAATGGAGAAAGCATCTTGAATATTCCACAATTATTTTCTCTTAGAAATCTTTTTTCCTTATATATCTTTTATCCAGGACTTAATATATTGTTTATTTTAAAATCATTATTCAGTGATTACGAATTGGTCACTGCAACACACTGCGTATTGAATATCGAATACTCTTAATCAATTACTGACAAATATATTTGTTATATACCCTCGCATGTTGGGGTTTATGGAAATGAAATTGCTGATCTGCTTGCTCGGAATGGCAGCGAACTCTCCTCTGAACTAGAAGCTTCCGAGGTCTACTCCATGTTCACGGGCAAGATCAAAACTATTTGGAGGTCTCCGCCTGAACATGCCTGGTATGCTGCTAAGTGTCCGGGATTGTCCCTGCAATGCACCTGTCCTAGACTTTCTCAGACCACTTTATCTAGACTTAGGACTGATCACATCAAGAGATTAATATTTAATGGATCTGAAAAGACTTATGCTTCTTGCCGCTGTTCGGCTATAGCTTCTCCCTCCCATATCATTGCATGTATTGGTGCTTCTGTGGAGCAATTATTGAATGAGGAGGAAGTTGTTTTTAATTTTTTAAGCGACACGGTCTCTTAGATTGGTCTAGTTTGTGGTCTAGGCCAAGTGGATAAGCAACAACAACATATTTCTTATAAATATGTCCATATATTATCTGGAATTCATGTAGAGCATGTAATACAAATATGGTTGACATACTTAACAAGTCAATATTTTTGAGATAGGGCTACTAATGTATCCATCATGAAATTTCCTACAAATACTAATTTTTCAAGTGAGTCTTTTTAGGAAGGGGGGGGCGAATTTGGTATTTAATACTGAGAAAAGAAATATTAACCAAACCTATTTTTAATAAATTGGTAACATAAAGGAAAATCACAAAATGTTGTTTTAATCAGATTTTTGAATGTCCATATGTTGAAATAATTAATACATATTTGAACATAATTATGATTGTTATCGTTAAAATTAAATAGTTTCACTTCATATATTATGAATTATTAAATTACACCACAATGTTTGAAAAATCTAAAATAAATTTTTCAGACCCGCTTTAGCTCACTTATAAAATAAATTGTTTTTCATAACGGAAATAGAGTCGATAAAAATATGCCTTAAAATATAACCTCGTTAAATTTAAGTTTTCACTCAACAATTTTTATTAATCTATCAATCAGTAAAAAACAATTTTGAGAATAATTCAGAGTACATAAAAGTTTTAAAAATCTGAAGCATATCAAAATTTATCGTTGTTAATGTACTTGCACCATAAATTCTTACAATAACTAATCCACTCATTTAATCCTATTTAATGCGGCAGTTTCGCTTGTGTAAAGAAAGTTTGTGACCTTGCTAATTTATGGAGTATTAATAAATTGAGTTCTTAAGTTTGTTTCTTATATGAATTTATTCCCGTAAATGAAAGCATTAAAAGCATTTGATAAGAAAAAGTTTTATTAAAAATACATTAAATTTTCTTTGTGTAAAACGATAAAAAAAAAATTTCGAATTCTTTGTAGATTAATCATAGAGATTTAAAAAACCGAATATGTTCTTAAATTAAATAGTTGTTCTTTTGTGAAAGTATATTTTAAAAGAAATGCCACCACTTTTTTGAAAAATATCGTTTTAAGTAAGGACAGGTATTCCAGTTGCATGATATATTCCAGCTGAATTTATAATATTTCTTTGAAAAAAAATCTTAACTCTTCAAGAGATTATTCAGATTAACTTTGTACACATCATGAATACTGTGTATTTGAGTTTTTATTTGTAAATTAATTATCGTTTTATTCAGAAAAAAAACTAATGATAGCTCTTATTAAAAAATTAAATTTCTGTCACCGAATCGTTAAATAGGCTGAATTAATTCAGGAGATATTTTAATGACTATTTTTTTTCTTGAAGATTAAACTCTTAAAGAAAACTGGAAAAAAAATTCGGGAGATTTAATATATATAATTTTGAGAGGAGGAGGACGATTGTTGAACGTGTGGATTAATTGTCGCAGTAACTGATATAAATTCTTTATTCCTCCAGTCTAAACTTAAGGTGAGAGGCCTGATAATCCGTAATAGGGGGCCATACATCTGTGGCGGTGGTTCCCATGTAGAACACTAACTACCTCTGAACTGAAGTTATCATTTTGACCTAGGGTTTAGGGTGTGTGCTTTAGGAACGGAAGGTACCGAGAGCGAATCCTCCTTCATTGGTGACCCTGTGAACTTCAAACAAACGCAACCTTCGAGAAGCAATCATGGCGCCATCTGTCCATCGCAAGTGCAACCAAAACCGTCTCACTCATGACGCAAACTTCAAACCGTCTCAATCATGATGCAGTCTTCAAACCGTCTTACTCATGACGCAACTTCAAGCCGTCTCACGTATGAGACATCCTTCAAGCCGTCACATAGTGACATAACAGCTCACACAGCGATATCTTTCGTTTGCCTTACTGACTCACTGGTAAGAGAGTGAGTGGCGGTGGTTGCTATATAATACACTAACTGTCTCTGGACTGAATCGATGCGTCTCGTAATGACTTATGCGTGCCTGTGTGGAGATACGCAGCTAATGCTAATGTTAAAATTCTCGAATTAGCTCAAAACTTTCCAATTAGTAGCATTGTGAAAGCCAATAGATATACTAGAAATTGAGATATCTATAAAGCCATTAAAATTCTAACTTTCAAAAAGCATATTCTAAAACATGATACAAAATGTTTTGACAATCTGCGAAATATTGGCAATGCAAATGTTCAAATGCTTAATAACTACTATCCAAAACTAAATATTAAAAGACCCAGGAGAAAACTCCTGGATTCTTATATTCTCCTCTAACAATTAACTTAGTCACTCACCTGTCGTGAGTGAACCTTACTAAATTTTATTTCTTTCTTTACTTAATTAAATTTTATTAAATCTGCTGATAATCCCACACAGGCTAGCTTTCTAGACTCCACCCCACTGCTATGTTCCAATGCATCAGGACAGCCGATCGAGTGCCTACTCACAACATCCTCTCACCTAATGACAACCAGAGCTCTCGTCCAACATCAGGTATTTTCCCGCTATCTTCGGATACCTCCAAAGCAGCTCCCCTGATCACGCCTCCTTGCCACATCCTCTCTACAAATCTGGAGACACACTCTCATCAAGGCCCCTCAACATCAGGCCAAATTCAACTCTTTCGATGTGTCCCATTTCCCAGGGACCTTCAGCGTCGTTGGACTGAAGTGATCATTTTGACCTAGGGGTAGGAAGTGTGCTTTCGGAACGGAAGGTGCCAAGAACGAATCCTCCTTCACATCCTATTAACCAATTTATTTTCTATTATGTTTCATACATTCTGACTCCAGTGAGTGTCACGCGTGTATGTGTATTTTAACTGATGAATGGTTATCTTTTTGCAATATATTAGTACTATGTACCAACAAATTTCGTTAAAATCTGCCCACACAGTAGAGTTCTGGATATAATCAACCAAATCTGAAAATTCTCTTAATTTTGAGCACCAGTGGACTTTATTCGATTGGATCACATAAAATAGAAGGCGAATTAATTTTTTATTTCATTACACATTTGTTAACTAATCTTTATTTTTTATTTCGTGTGATTTGATGCATATAATAATTCAAGTATTAATTAATAAAATCCCCCATATATTTGAGAAAATACTGAGCTATAATTGAAGGTTAATTTATCAAGTAAATGGATACATTTAAGAATAGAAACTCATACTTTAAAAGCTTACGAACTAAACAATAGTAAATAATAAATTTAGATCACTTATTATAATCAAAAAATATGCTTTCCATATATTTCCTCTTTATAATTATCAGACTATGTATTTGTAAGCAAATAATTGTATAAAGAATAAAGTAATCTATATGTTCGTAAAACAACTACACTGGAATTAAATGACACAGCCTGGAGCAAAAACGTTTTCTCCCATTTAGTTGTTAGTCTTTCTTTGATGGATGAAAGTCAGCATAAATGGAGCATTTTATTCACTTAAAGGAGTTAATGAACCAAAAGATAGACTGTCTAAGCTCATGAGAGAATTCTATTAGTCTTTTGTGACCTAACGTATCTCACCGGAAGAATCCACGAAATAAATATTGTCGCATCGTAGGTTGTAGCAACACTGTATAAGGTGATTTTGAGTTTAAGTTATAATAATTTAAGTAAGAAAAGTAATTAGGTTTAAAAAAATAATGGTAAATAACAAATTTAGTTTTGGAGATTAAATATCGACTGTCGTTTATTTTTTCAACGAAGCTATTATTTCGTTCCTGACTGCATGGTAAAGGGAAAAGTTAAATGAGTTTAAATCATTGAGAAAAAATTTCTTTAAAATCTTCAGTATATTACTTATATATATATTGTTTCTATTACTATTATTAGTCTTTTTATTTTTTTTATTTTTTTACTATTAAAAATTGTGGCTTTCTAATTTTGCAGCTAATCAAAATTTCTCTTTTTTAATTGTATATAGAGGAAAGCTCAATTTAAAACTGTTATTTTGAAATACTTTTAAATCACAGAAATCTTATTTTCAGTAAAGTTTTGCCATGTAGAAAATTTACTTTACTTCTTATATATCAAAATATTAAAATTACTTACAGAGATTTGCAAAACGTTCACCATTTTTGAGCTTAGAAATTGTTTTTTTCATTTCATTATAAATTTCCGAATTATAAAATAGAAACAGTATCCGTATAAAAGTAAATTTAAAATAATTATTTCGAGTTATTTTCGAGTATTGAAAAATACAAAAAAGCAACAAACAATTTTAAGTATTCACAATGTTTTTATTACATAACTGATACTGAAATTTATTTTTTTAGAGATTCAATTATATTGTACAAGGAAAATAATATAGAATTAATTTCCCATACTTATTTCACCTAATGATAAACGTTTTCTAATATCATTCGTTTTTTAATCTGTTCGAATTAATTGGGACAAATAGTAAAACAGGATTCACTCAAAAACCCTAGCTTTTAATCATTACATAACTTAAGTAGACAGAAAATTCTCTACATTGGTACGAAGTACGTCCTCCTTCAGCAGAAGTAAGCTATTGAACTCGTTTTGTTATGAACTCCACTAGTGTAGCACACATGTTCCTAATTTCATAATCGTGGAACCACGCTTGAATAACACTTTTTATCATTTGTTCTGTTGTAGTGCAACTTGTCTTAACTGAACAATTGATGTGAAAATGTAATAAATTCTCAAAAAGAATTTAGGCCTGGTTAATTACCAGGTCAATTAAGCACTTTTATATTATTTTATCGCAGAAAAGTCTGGATCAATATCGAATTGTGACAAGAAGCGAAATCATGTTGAAAATATTCCTTCAAATGTTTCCATCGAAGGAACAATTCTACTACATAATATTTTTATTAATTTGACATAATTCAACACGCATTTAAAAGGAACTAAGCTTACATTGCCATTCGTTATGGAAAAAAAAACGTTAAGCATCAGTTTAGAAAGGTATTTTGCAATATTTAATATGGTATGGCAGCAGTTTCAATTTCACTTCGACTAATTACACTTGATTTGTTTCCCTGAACAAATAAATACATTCAATCGCTGCAAATCACCTTCTAAACTTTAACAATCACGTATCAGTATTTTTGCCCATGATAAGCATTTTTTCATTGTTTTCTGAGTTAGAAATTGCTTTTTCTGCGGTTTTGGTGCCTTACGGCAAATTTCCATTACCATATTCAGTCCAGTTCAGACTCCCACTTCAACGTCATAATTCTTTAAATCCCTTCGAAGGTCTGTGCTTGTCTTACTTTGACTTATTTTTCTATTTCTTATTAGAATTTTATCAGTTCTTCGAGTAATTTTCCATTTAAGCCCACATTTTTCTTTTCTTTTTGGAAGCGATCGTCAGAAAAATCTTGTAATATTTTTTTAATTCTGAAAATACTTGATTTCCTTTCACCAACTACCGTAGCTATATCTCTCACAATTATACAAGTGTGTTCCTTAACATCGATTATTTTAGAATGCATCTTTGAAGTACTATCCATGTCTGAACAAGCATTAGTAACACGTGTTACGTGGAATGCAAAATTATAACCACCAGCTACCACTCTGAAAAGCTCACAGCTGAAATACTAATGTACTCAAATGAATCAAATGGTTAATTATAGTCAATGTCGATCCGCCACATTACTTTTGTGTAGATATAGCAGTTTGAGGTGGTTCGAGACATAACTGGTAATCATATACCAAGTCAGACAAGAAATAAAAAATTTTGCCCCAATTAATTCGAACAATATAGTACAAACAGTTAGTTTTACTGGACAAAAGTGTATAAGTTGTATAAGTAACATAATTTACTTTCCCGCTGCTAGTAAATAATACAATTTTTCAACTATGTATATTGTTATTATTAAAATATTTGTAAATCTGAATTATCCCTCACATAATGACCCTAAAACCCAATCATAAAATTATTAATTAAAAAAATTTTTTTTTTGAATTTAGCAGTACAGGGGAAACCAAAGAGGGTTTCCAGTGATATTCCCATGCAGGTGATGGAATTAATTAATCATAAAACAGGATATTTTTTTTTTATAAAAATAGGATATCAATATATTATTAATGTATACCGTAGTAACTCTCATATGAAGCAAACAATATAAAATGGCCAAATAAGGAAATTAGATTTTAACTTTTAGTATAAGTTTTACCTACTACGAGTCCTCATTCGTCAGATTCAGATTGGTTAAGAGTTATAACGCATGAAAAACGAGGGAAAGTCAAAAAAATTAGAGAGGATTTTGCAATCCATCTTTCCAAGGTTTGACAGCAACTTTAGTATCCAACGCAGAATGAGGGGTACTAGGCAACACTTCCAAACAACAAGCCAATCATCTTCTCTCGTATTCGATGGAGTGTTGGAGACCATTCAACATTGCAGCTCCATTGTCGATCTGCACCCAATAGTATAAAAGAGCAGTGATTCGCTTTTTGTTTGAGGGAGGTGTTGGATACTAACCATCGGTCCCATCCCCATACATTCAACGACTAGCCCATTGTCAGCAGTGGTTGACGTCGATGGATTATACCCGATCTTTAGTCACCACACAAAGAAGTTCTTCACTATTTAAAGTGCTCTATCCATTTGTAAGTCTTGTTTCGTCATAAACAGCTACCTCCATCCTGCACTTGCATGTGACGAATAATTTTCGAAGGTTTTACACCTTTCATAAACAAAAAGAGAATCGCTTTCTTCCTTTCCCCTTTGTTGCAAATCGACCTTGTAGTCGCAATATTGAATGGTCTTCTACACCCCAACGACTGCGATGGAATATGCGGGATAGGTTGTATAAAAATGGCACCGACTACTTTTGATAGAGAGCTGGATTTTAGCGCTGTAGCCAGACCTTGGAAAGAGAAATTGCCAAAATCCCTTTACTTTTTGACTTTTCCTCATAATTTTCAACTAAAAATAAACAAGTAATATATAAAAAGAAAATTCAGTCAATTCCTATTTTGAATAGATGAATAAAAATTATTTTAATAACGATTGAAAATTTGAACAATATATATATATATAAGAAGAGAGTAAAATAATAGTGTAGGAATTGAAAGTAAGAGAATGATTTTTCTACACTGTTGTAACAATGTACACCCGGTTTAGCTAGTTTGGCTGAAAAACTGGTTTTCGAAGCCAACTTTTGTCATTGTTTTAACAGTTACATTGTTACAACAATAGATACAAATATAAGTTAGCGTCAAAACCCGGTAATTAGTTTAATTAATTAATCGGTTATTAATGAATTAATATTTAAAAACTTGTATTAATATCAAGTGTGTTATCCACTATAATTTTTAAAAAATTATTTGAACTTGATTGGATGAATAGAAAGTATTTTATTTATCAACGGTTGAAAATTTTAACAAGATATGAATATATATATATATATAGGGAGAGAGTGAGCTTATAGTAGTAATTGAAAAAAGAAAGTTACAATGTAAATATTTCTCGAACCTATTTTCAGACTTTATTTATCAACATTACTTTCATCTTCTCAACATAAAAGGAGGTATTAAAAGAAGAATTGATTTACTTTATATTCAGATATATTTAACTCCATGGAGGCAATTTAATTCATATTCGAGCAATCACGCGGCAAATTGTTCAAATCTAAAAAGGAAGCTTAAATAAAAAAAAGGGAATGTGTTTATTTTATAGTAGAACTATTTCAGGAAAAGCAAATAACGCATCTGTCACCAAACAGGACAAAGATAAATTGAGAGAGGATAGAGGAAAACATCCCTATATTTCTTCTGCAAAAAGGATGAACATATTTGCTTTTATCTATGCATCACGGAAACACATATTCCCTTTAAAGGAAATATATCAATGCATGCTTTAATTTTTTAAAAAAATATCTTTGATCGAAGAAACATTTATTACTTTTTGAATTTATTGCATTTTAATGAATCTTGTAAAGTTTTGCTTACATTTTTAAAGTAATTAGAAAACATTTTTCCTTCATTATTTTACTACTGTTAAAATAAGGGAAAAAATATTTTGCAGAATGAAAGAGTAATGCAAAGTATTTTTATTTACATACTAAATGTTTCGCAAGTTATTTTTTTTAAAAAAAATGTTTGATTTAAATCAATGAGCTACGTTAGTAATACGTATTTAAATTCATTTCCTACAGTTTTATGTATGATTTAAAAAAAACAATTTAAATGTGGATATTCAAACCTCCAGTTCTCACATCTCGATATATAATAAAGCATTCTCAGTATATATTTTCACCCATTAAGAATAAACTACTTCGGTTTAACATCCCAAAATATTTATCTTGGTTACCCATACAATTATATTTCTTTTTAGCATTAGCATTTATTTGAAAAATATAATAATTTCAGAAGCACTTAATTATTCATACCGTCAATTGGTGGCTTTGATGTTGTTGGTCCGGTACTCAAATAAAATTGTTCCGAGTGGCTTACATCTCTGGTAGATTTAGATTCGTATTGATCAAAAGTTGTCTTCTGGACAGTGGATCTCCTTACTGGTCCAGCTGTAGGAGATATATCTTCAGCTCCAATAATGACACCACCTGAAAAAAATGTCCAATGATATATCTTGCATTTTAGGAGATACATCAAATATAAAAATTTTCTGTCTTTGAAATATAAACTATTTATTTCTTTTTAATAATTCGATGCTGCTTTTATATTTAAATTGAGTTTTTTTTAAAAATTTATATAAACAAATTTCTTAAAGTTAAATCTTTAAAACTACATTGTTCACTATATCGATTCAAAATAAACAATCTTTATCAAGCAAAATCAATTTTTTATAAGACATATATATATATCTTATAAAATATATCTTATAAAAACATATATATATATATATATATGTGTGTGTGTGTGTGTGTTGTTGTATTCAAAATAATTTTAAGTTAAGTTCCTTATTAATTAAATTTATTTAGCTTAAATTAATTTAAATATACGCACCAATTATGTGCGTTTCTCGCATTTGTTCTTATATATTATAATTTTAACAACAATTGTATTAATAAGCACCTAACCAATAAATATTTACGTATTATACCATCGAGAATTTTGTCAAATGAAAAGATGTCGCCAAATGCCACGGTATGCAACCAATATAGGAAAATTGTTCCCACGCATGTACAAATTTTGTTCGAGGATACATAATTGCCACGTATTGTAAAATATTTAGCATTATTTAACTATATTTCTAAATTTAAATGAATTTTTATTTAACTATTTAAAATATGCAGTAATTATAGATATTGTATAGATTGAAAAATATCTTGAACCTCTAAGTGTTCCGCCCTTGATTATCCTGGGAACGGCACATGTGCTCCAAAATGTCAGGCCCATGTATTATGCGGAGTAATTTCTTTAGCGCATTTTATTTTTATACCCAAATACATATAGGGAGAAAAAACTTCTTTCGGTTTCATATCTTTCTCAAATCCGATTATATATATATCGGAAAAAGTTAATGTGGGATCAATTCTGTAAATAGTATTTGATTAGCAGAATTCATACTTCCAAGATCAACTTCAAAAAACCATTAAGATATATTCAAGCCAAGGAATGTGTTGAATGCAGTCTAACTATGGGTGGTGTGATCAGGAAATATCCTTTCGTGTTACAATCAGACTAATATTATAAATATATATTTATATGATTATACTAGAAAAGGTACTCTCGGACTAAAATTTTTTTCAATAAAAATATAGTATGGATATATATTAAGTTTTTGGAATTAGGAAACCGAGGTATAAAACAGTTTTTTAAATAAATATGATGACGCAGCTTCTAGACAAAATAATCTTGTCATATCTCCTACAGTAGATAAAACTGCTCGTCTTAGTGAACGCCAATTTATATCACAAATGTTTCCTACTGCTGCGAAACTTGAGCCTACAACACAGTGCAAAATTTGTGGTTCAAAAAAGGATGTAATTGGAAAACGATATACGGAAAGAAGTATTATTCTGGGACAATGATTGTGGTGTGGATTTGTGCAAGGGAAAACTGTTTTCATTCATACCGTACAAAACTGAGTTGCTAAACTACGAATAGTTATTCATTCTTATTTCCTTTTATTTTTTTTCAGAATAAAAAGAAATAAGAATTTATTAGACACGAACTTTAAAGCTGTTACGCTGTGTAGTAACCCCTTCAAAGTCTCATTTGCTATCAAACTTGTAAATTTTTAAACATGTGTTTGTGTGTAGTTCAAAATATCAATTTCTAACTTCTGAGTATATTTTGTTTTGTACTAAAATTTTGATTTTTGAAAAAAAAAAATTACAATTTATTTACGTAAAATAACTTGACAGTTACAGTTTTAATATTACAATCGTCTGCTTTATTTCAATAATTTAACTAATTAATAATTTATCCGATTATACTAGATTTATTTGATGAGAAGTAAATTTTAGTAGTTTAAGTCAGTTGTGAAATTACATCTATTATTTCGTCTGTTGTGTGTGTGTGTGGAATTTTAAGTTTCTTAAGTTGGAACTTCTGTAATTATATATTCTACATATGTTTGTTCAATCGGAGAAAAGAGCTTGAAAGCGAAATCGACGCTAGTTTAATTTAATATGTAATAGTTTTTTGTATGCTATTGAGATATTTTGATTATTGACCTTGTGATTATTTGAATGATTTTAGAAAAGAAGTTGTCTGTGGAATAAATTCCAGCTAATATAATTCGAAATGGTAGCATTTGGAGACATATTTTGATTTGGCGAAATTGATCGAAGCTTTAACACGTAAGTATCAAACATTACTTTCAACACAATTCCTTTTACAAAGTTTTTCCATATCTTTTTAAAGAATTAAATTCTCTAGAGTACTAATTGTACATTGTCTTTCTTCATAAAATTCTATATTCAAACTCAATATCCAACAAAATATACATGCATAATTTAATTGGGTACTTACATAATATCATAACCTATTGTCAACATTATATGAAACGAAGCACCTGTTTGCCAATTCCACGTTTGTCACGCATAGTAAATCGGGGTTGCCAACTTGGTAAGTTATTAATAGAATTGGAGATTGTTACGAGATGATACATAAGTACCTTTAATTTATATTTCTTTGAAAATGTAACTCACCAGCTTTGCACGGTCCTTGCTGCCTTAAGGTTATGGATTTTTGGTATCGACAACTAAACACACTCATTTGGCATTTAGTAGCATAAGTGTTCCCATCTGAACCACATACAGGCGAAGGAGTGCTTACTGCTGGACATCTGATTTCACAGAAACACTGTGATCGTCCATTAGATTCCTTGCAAATTGCTCCATATTTGCAATGAAGTTGATTACAAGGTCCAGGTACTGACTTAGCTAAGGATTCTGGAAAAAAAAATAAAGAACATTTATCTTCTGATTGAAATTGACCCTTTTTAGATGATAATGGAAATTCCAATCATAAAAAAATGTATTCAAAATGGATGTATTCTAAATTGGTTGTTGCTGGCAACTTTTTTCAAGAGTATTACGTAGTGAGGAACGTAGCTGTAAGAAAAATGAACTTTCACAATCATTATAGTTGTTTTGAAATTGTCATTACGCTGTCTGTTGTGGTTGGAAGAACCGTGCGATTTCTTGAATAGTTTTTATAATTTATCTGAGATTTCTTAGCTATTTACAGCGATAATAAATGAAAAAAGGCTTTTGTGTGTGTATCCATTATTTTCTGTGTTATTTGCATCGAATATCCAAAATAATCTTCCCAAAACCATGTGACAGAAATTTACATCACTATGCAGTTGTTTCACTTTTAATGCATAACGAAAATGTTCTTTACTTTGTGCTTATTTTTATTTGATAGAGAAATTTAGAGTGATAGTGAAGAATACTTCGTCCACAGTTAGAAGGCAATTGTCTACCAGTGAGTGAGTTAATATTTACGTCACACTGTCCAGCTGCACGAGGACTTTTGGCGACGAAACTCGTAATTTTGAAACATGGTTAAGTGGCGAGGACAACATTTAAGCTGACACTCTCTCTCCTAACTATCACAGCCCACCAACGGGAGGACGTTTGAGTTATCGAAAGGGTTAACGTGCAACGCCCCCTTACACCGACGATCTTCAGTGGTACTGGGCTCGAAATCATGAAATGGCACCCCCGAGTTTGTTACCTTGACCCCGTTGGCTACTGCGGTCATAGGTTGGCTATCAGCAGGAGATCTTGATGATGGAATTTCTGACGTCAAGTACCGTGATGTAGATTTAATTATAATAATAATAATAGATTTTTAACACTATCATCAGGAACAAAATTGAACAATGATAATACTTTTCTTGATTGTGTACTGTTCTTAACATGTAAATTTGCAGGACGATAGAAATCTCTATCAAACCATTTTTTTAAAAATTATTTTATATATATATATATATAAATACTAAGATTTTTATACTTTTTCCCTTTAATCTAGAGCATGAATTATATCACATTGATTAATTAAAAATTAAAACAAATCATGCAAAGCAGGGCTAAGCTTCTAAACCATCATTATAAACTCAAGTTTTTTTATTTGGAATTCATTGGCATTAACCTTATGATAATGTCAAGGTTTACAAATCATATGTATGTTACTGTTTATGTTAAGTTATCAAACAATTCTATTTTTGCGACAAATATTATTAAGAGAGTTTTCAAAAAATCACAAAATTAATATGTAAAATCATTTTATATATATATATATATATATATATATATATATAAACGCTTTTCGTGCTAATTTAATAAATTTATTTAGAAATTTGCTTTTTTTCCTGCTTACAATATATTAACAAATATATCACACAACGCATTTAAATAACAGTTTAACAATTTGAGCAATGAGTATGAACAATTGTATAGTTTATACAATACCGGGAGGGGGTACCGTTAGGTGAACAGAGTTACCCAACACTAGTATTAAAAAATGTCTATGCAAAAGTTATCCCTCCGCGTTATATGTATTTGAATCGCTAGAGAAATAAATGTAATGCAAATACAGCTAAAATTCCATACATTCTAAGACACCTGTTTTAACCTTCAAGTTGTAAAAAAGAAAAGCAACTGTTTCTCAGTGCAGCAGTTTCAATGAAGTCGGATATACAATCTACAGTCCTCCGCCATTTCATGCTGGTTTCACGTACGAATGTTAGTAATAATAATATCACTAGGGAACACCAAAAATGTTTCGTGCTCAAAAATAGTTTATTATGAAGTATTTTGGCCCGCTAAACACGAAAATCACCATAAAAACTTTAAATTAGCTCTTGTTTTCAAGAATCGGACCTCCTCTCTCCTCATAAATAGCTGTATTTTCACTCACATTTACTTTCTGTGTATAATCTTTTCGATGCTCATTTAAGCGGGTTGAGGGAAAAACTTCCCTCGGGATCATTCTTCGACGAAAGCCATGCAACAGCGCCACCTCTGCAGATGTGTTTTGAGTGAAACCTAGAGCGTCAGTAGAACAAAGAAGACACTAGTGCACTGTTCAAGTAACGATTCCCCCATACTAGAATAAGAAGAATCGAGTGACCGCGTAAGAGATCTTGACTTGACAAAACAGAAGGAAGAGCTTCTGTCATCCAGACTGCAGCAATGCAATCTACTTTTGTCAGGCGTCAAATTTACAGAGTACAGTACTCGTGAAAAAAAATCTTAATTTCTTTGAGAAGAAAGAACAGGTGGTTGCACGTATTAATGCCAGCGTCTTGATGAATTTCATGAACATCAGTTATGATCCAAATAACTGAAGGTTGTGTTTATAGACTCTTCCAAGTTTAGTTTGAATACAATATTGCTAGATAATGGCAACCTTCTTCCTTCTATTCCCATTGGACATTCTGTTTACGTAAGGAAACTTATCCAAATGTGAAATTACTTCGACAGTCAATAAAATACGAGGATCATAAATGGAATATCGGTGGTGAAATTCATTGCTTTACTCATGGGAATACATTTAGTCCATTCCACAAGTAATGATTTTTTCTATTTCTTGAACAATAGAGATTGAAATTCACCCTACATACAAGACAAATGGCCATCCAAAAATCTAAAATCTATCCCAAATGACCCTCTCGTAAACCCAAATGACATTCTGCTTCTAATCCTGCTTATTGAGTTGGATTTAATTATTTTTTTAAAATCCATTAACAAGGGTAGAGTGGCTTTCCGTACCTTGAATAAAAAAATTCCCAAGATTGAATGATAGAAAGATTAAGAAGTGAATCTCACTGTGGGCCCTCAAATACGCAAAATAATGAAGAACCCCGCTTTTGATCTAATTCTGGAAGGAAAAGACAAAGTAGCCTTTAAAAGTGTGGTACGATGATTTCTAGGCAGCCAAAAAGATGAGAACTATCAACAGTTGGTGAAAAAACTACTACAAAAGCTCTATGACTAAGGATGTAATATTTCTCTAAAGATCCCTTTTTTACATTTCCCATCTTGATTTTTTCCCTAAGAACTGTGGAGCTGTAAGCGATGAACACGGTGAATGGTTTCATTAAGATATCGCAGCAATGGAACGTAGATCATGGTCGTTGGGATGAGGCAATGCTCGCAGACTACGGCTGGGCAGTTATAAGCTATACTCGGGTTTCGAGATCCAATAGGGAATCAAAAAGGAAATGTTCACAGGAAATAAACTAAAATATATTGCTGATTTCTGATAAGAACACTATTTCTTGAAACTTGACTTATAGTATTTATTAGTTAGTAATGTTTTGTTCTTCAAATATATCCATTAATTGATGGATGGGTTGTTGTATACCTTAAAAACAAGAGCTAATAAATAAATTTCATTTACATATTCGTTTCTTACAACCCAAAATTAGTAAGAATAGGATATTTTAAAACTAGGAAACAGATAAAAAGTTGTTTTTTGTTGATTAGTGTAAGAAATCGCCTTAAAGAAGGAAAATTGTACAATTTGGAGGATAAGTGTAAATCTTTAAAAAATATGGAAATAATACTCACTTTATTTTTGAGAAATATTTTTGTGAAAAATATACCAAACACAACGATTGCATGATGGGCAAAAATATTTCAAACACACAAAATTCTTATAATCATTTACATCATATACTACTGCCTTGACAATCTTCCAAATACAGAAATTACAGGCATACTTTAATTGAATTGCATATAACAATTCGAACAAAGAAATTTTGTTAATAAGAAAACAATTTACATCATGAAATAATATATAAACTTTCTAAGATATTAAATATCACATTAAACATAGTATTTCATAACGAAACAAAAATCTTATCAGTTCTTATATCTGCTAATTGAAAAAAATTTGGAAAAATAATCAGGAATTAATATATTTAAAAAACTGCTCTTCTTAGACCAGGGATATTACAGTTGAACATATAACGAAAGCAGTTTGCCTATATCCTAGATGTAAATGATTTTATGGTATGGTGGCTTTGTATGAAAATATAAATTAATTATTTGATGTTAAGTATTTAATATATTTATACCTCTAATAATTTATAATCCTTTCTTCGTTATTTCGATATTATTTTGGCATGCATGTTTATTGTGCGTTTGAAATATGGTACACATTTGGGGATTGATTCTATTTAGTATGTCTATAAGGTAAGAAGTATTTATTATTTTTTTAACAAACATCATGATAAAATATTTAAAAAAAGTACTCTAATGGTTTTTTTAATTGACCACATTTATTCCTCTAGTGCTTTAGATGGTAAGTATACAATTATTAAAACAAGAGTGATTACAAAGTTAAATATTTAGATATAAAATCAATTAAGTAGTTACTATAATAGTTTAAAAATATCGGATTTTGAAACATAAAATAATTTTTTTGACTTTCCATTATGAAATGCATCGATATAGTTTTGTGTATTATAAAGATTAATATAATTTTAGTATCCGCGTACATTAGTACCAGTGGGGTAATGTAAATTCCCAAAACTCCAGCATTGCAGGGAGCCCGGGTTCTAGGGGGCCCCAAACCTGACTTAGCAGGAGAAGGACAAATGTTCTCCGTTACGCCACTGCTTAGTACCAATTAGAAAGCAACACATTATCACATTATAATTTTTTGATAAATAATTTAACAATGTGGATGTCAAAAAATAAAAAAATTACTCATTGTAATGGATTAAAAGGCAAAATTTACAATCATACCCAAAAACGCTTGATCTTAAGTAAAATGAAAAAAAAAAGAAATAAACTTTAAAGACTATTGTTTCCAATGCAATTTTTAAGGTATGTGACTACCCAAAATTCTCCGGTTTTTGTGAAAGCTTACGAACTTTATTGTATGCATTTATTTTATATCCCATACATTTAAGATTCCAAAAACACTCTACTTTTATTTCTACGATATTTAGAAGCAAAGTTATAGCAGAATAAGTAAGCTGGAAATGAAGTTTACAAAATCGTAAGTATAAAATTGAAATTTTCAGAACATTTTTTATTTAGTTATATCTATGCTATGAATTAAAATTTATTCTCTGTGAATATATTTATTGCTATTTTATAAAAAAAAAACATTATTTTTTTTAAAAAATCGGTTTTTCCATAAAATTTAGCATATTTGAAAAACTTTCAAAAGTATTGCAAACCTTTTGATTCCTAACACATATAAAGATATTATTCACCTACTGCATAAGTATTATTTGAATATATTTATTAGAATTTTGTGTTACTGCAATTTTTTATCAAAGTTTCGTTAAAAATGACAATTGTTATAGTCTATAAAACACTCTAGAAAACACCAAAAGGTTAAGAAAAGTCCAAATTAGTTAAACATGAAGCTAAAGAGATCTTGACCTATAAATATGGTGAGTTTAAAAAAAGTACAGTAAGTAGAATAATTTTTATACTGTATTAAAATCTTTAAATGCATTTTCTGAGAAACTATGTTTTTCAATTTTTTGCTTCATGATAAAGTTCACTATAGAAATTATTTTTAAGATATTGAATAGAAATTTTCAGAAAATGTTTTATTTAGTTTTATCTCCAATATAGATTATTATCTAATCTCTTTGTATATATTTATGTATTTTATTGCACTTTTTGTGAGAAAGTAGCATTAGTTTTTTGTAAAAAGTTGAGTTCTTGCATAAAAAGTACAGATAATAATAACTTATAAGCACAGATAATAATATTATTTATGTACTGTATAAATATTATTCAAATATATTAGAATTTCAATGCAAGATATACCATAAATGCAATTTTTCACTAACATTTAACACAAAATTCCCAATATATCCAAAATTATTTTTAATTGTGAGGAAGTTTTACATGAATTCCTAGTTTTATATGCCCCATTTCAAATACAAATGTGTTTATTTAGTTGAAAATTTATATATTTCAAAAAAAGTGCTCCGAAGGTAATCACATATCTTAATACTATCTAAGAATATTAACATATTATTGAATGCAAAATTGATGCAAACTTTCTTTATTCCATATTGGAGTTTTAAAAAGCTTAACTCATCTTCGTTTAAAACTTTTAAAAGGAGGAAATATGAGTGGCTAGTTATTTTTAAAAATTCTAAGCGTAATGGAATTTTCAAAGATAATGTAGAATCGATAATATTTGCAAAAATATATTAATGACTTTATCAATAAATATATTGATCTATGTTATTTAATGGATATTCTTTGTTTATCTAAAAGGATTACTTATAGTACGATTAAAAACATTTTATTATTCAACACTCAACTCAAGAAATCAAATCAGTAGACTGATATCCTTATTTTTAAATGCATCCCAAAATTAAAACAGAAGTAACATTTAAACATTATGTGCCTGTATTTTTTTTCTTTTTGTTTAATGTGTTGTGAAAATAAAGACGAGTTTCACTCAATGTACGAAATTAATTTTTGAGTCCTGATTCTTAAAACATTAATCGCATTTTATTTCCTTAGAACAAAAAGAAGAAATGCCATTACTATTTTAAAGAATATTTAATTTTACATTATTTATCATCTTACACTACCTGTAACTACCATCACACACAAACACACGCACATACTTTTGTTACTAACTCTTTAGAAAGATTAGCGATGTTGATATTTGATTATATTTCACAAGCCATTTTACATACATAACACTTAAGAGGATATGCCAGAATTAATTAATTCACTTATCAAATAATGATAAGCCTAATGGATACGAGAACTTTAAGACATCTTAGTGAAAATTTAGTCGCTAAGTGATTAAATTAAAATATATTAGTGCCGCCACGAATTGTGATACAAGAGAACGTTGTCGAACTCACCGCTTATCTACTTAAACTTCGCTTATGCCTTAAAGGCGATAGTTTTCTTGTTTGGTTTCTTTAGCAATTAGAGAAAGTCACCAATTGTTTTATCGACATTACTCGTCAACTGAACAGATGTTCCTTACCAATAATTGAAAATCTTATCGTACTTATACTTCTCGATAAATAGAAAATTAATTATTTTCATTAACCATTTGTTGTTTTGTTCTAAAGATCAATTGTAAAAGCATTATTCTGTTTGGGAAACAAGCGGAAAAAAATTGCTGCAAAATTTCTCATTCTTAGTAGAAAGTATTAAGTAATAAAAATAATACATAAATTCATTACATGAGCTACATTTAACTCAATTATTTTTATAGAATTAAAAGTATGAGTAAATAGAAGTTATTGTTTTTTTTGTGAAGGACGAAAAAAATACTATTATGAATTAATTTAGCTCTCCATTTCGAAAGAAATACATCAGAATCTTAAATTTTTTATGTTTTATTTTTTAAAAGTACTTTAGAGTAAATGAGGTTCATTAAAAAACATTTACGAATTTTTAAAATAATCGATTCTTTTCTTTTGTCAACACAAAAAGGAATGGATCAAAGCATTTAGCTGCAATTACTAGGATTTTGTATGCACATGTACATTACAGGTATTTATAGATGTAAAATAAATAGTTATTTAAGAAAAACGACTGAATAAGAAAGAGACTCAAAAAATACTCATTAACTTTTATAATGGGAGTTTGGTCAAATAGTGATTGAACAAAACATTTAATTTTAGTTAGATTGAGCATATATAATGTAAAGCTTGTAAAGTTTTTCTTTAAGTAATGTGATGTAATTATGTCAAATAATTACTCAATTATACAACTTACTAGAAAAAGGAATAAATAGCGTTGTTAATTTATTGATTTCTTTTTAACCCTTTTTTCTTCTTTAATGTGCAGTTAGTTCAAACCTTTGCTTTTCTTTTGTATACAACTAAATTTAATCATGAATTTTTTAACGTAAATGAGAAACACTATTACGTTAAGCAAAATTTCACCATCAAGAAATTTCTGAATTGATATGAGCTTTGGTATGCTCTGGTGAGTTACAATGAAATGACTATTTAACTTATCGAAATATTACAAAACAACAAACCTGCAATAACTACTGGCTTCGATACTTCGAGCCTTTGTTCTGCTCAATGCCCCTCGCCATGTACCAATTATGAGGTACGCTTCAATATGATTTTAGCGGACATCATTATTTCAAACCATAATGTTCGGGAAAAGTTACCGGAATGCCTTTTGGATAAAATGAATAGTTTCATCATTATATTTTACTTTGAAACTCGTTTAATACTAACAATTTCGAATGGATTCGCATGTGCGAGACTGAATAACGAACCTCAATATGTATAATGCATGGCTGTAATGCAATATGAGTGTGTAGTTGTGTAATTAGTGTACCTCAACATATATATATATATATATTAATGCCTCATCATGGGAGATTATTGCATTTTAAACAACTAATAGCTTTTGAGTGGAGTGTACTTAAACGTTAACAATATTTATGTGCTATTAGCTACTCACATGGATATGTTTGTGAACCTCAAAATAGACGGAAGAACAATGGAAGTATGTGTGGGAGAGAGAGAAGAATACATTTGTCACAAATGTGAGCAAAGGAATTTGCCAACTTCTTGTGTTTTTGTAGAACAATTTACATTGGTTGTCTTCTAGAAAAGCTGATTATAGTAATTTTGTAAAAATTATTTTTACTTTGATTTTATGTATGAAACTTCAAAAAATTTCTTCCACGGCCGTCAACCCCTTAACTGAAGAGAACACGTTACGATATTCACCTTCCTTCCCCTAGTGGCACCGTTTTTCCCACAGGCGCGCGTTGTTTTGCGGTTTATTAAGGGGTATGTTTTTTTCTACTTAAAATTGTTTTTTTTTTAATTTAAAAAATAAAGTAAATATAAAAAAAGGGGTAAAGTAATAAAAGGAAAATAAAAAAATTAATCTCTAGAGCTATAATATATTACAAATAAATTATAACTTATCTGTTCTGTGATACATCCGGGAACATGGTTGAATACATAAACCAGTATCACATTCATTGCATTCGTTAAGATAATTAAAAAGCTCCTATTACACACGGGAAGTGAAAATAACAGCAAATGAAGAATAGAAAAGAGCACAATCAAACGGGAAAAAAAACAAGGAAGGAAACTGCTCAGCTATGAATTTCATCATTCCTGGAATAAACCCTTTAAAATTCCTTCCCCGCCTCTTCTCCGAAATAAGAGAAATCTTTAGAGGCACTGTCAAACTCATTTTATTGTACTTCAAAGCCGTGCGACTAGTTTTAAACAGAGAAGCACAATGAAAAGAGTTCTCCTTTATAAGGACGAGTATACCCGTCTGGGACACTAAAGGCACTGGCTCAGCAGGACGTGTATACACGCCCGAGGCATTCAAGGGGTTAATAACAAATGTGAGGCAGTAAATATTAGCCTATCATCGTTCTTTGGAGAGATTGAGGATAAGTTTGTGGAAGGAAAAAATACAATAACTTTCGCAAGCAGAAAAGAAAACGTAACTTAAAAGACTGCATTTCAAATTCCATAATGAATTCATTATTTTTATTATTAATGATCTACATTGTTTACGCATTCGTATTCACGAATATGAGTAATTTTAATTAATCATTCTAATATTCTTGAAATATTACAATTTAATAAATCATTAGGACTAAAGTATAATCTTAGGAACATTTTAGAGCAATATAAAATTATTACTTAATAATGAGCTTTATTCAAAAATTTTTTGTGTCCCCACCATGTCTAATTTCTTAAGAAATTAGAATGCAGGATAAGACTGTTACAATTGAGAACTATTGTGATATATGCTATTGCATTAAAGTTAGTCAAATTAACTTTCAAATATATTTTTACATTGCATGAGACGGAATCTTTTTTAGTGAATCAATTTTTTTCCATGTGTAATATATGAATAAGATCTGTCAATTATAAAATATTTTTCAATGCGCAAAAACTTGTCACGTTCGCCTGGTCTTTTCAAAGCATTTATTAATTTAACTTTTACTCTAAAATTTTACTAATATTTCTTTAATTCTCAAAACCTGAGTGGTTGTGAAAATCATGTTATTTTTTAGAGCTACTAACGAGAATATATTTCAATCAAATAACCGAACTTATTTCGTTATGTTACAGCCTTTTTTATATTGGAAATGTTCATCAGCAAGATACACACAAATAGAAAAAGAGTAAACAATTTCAGTAGCAGCAGTATTCTATGTACCTGTGATTATTTACAATTCCCTCGAAGATTTCGAAATTCTGTAGTAAAAATACTAAGATAATACAACAAAAATAATTCAAGTTTCGTTAGAATATTTTACAGTTATTCTATATGTGAAACCTTAGTCATTCATCTTTTCATGCAGTTCTGCTACATCTCGTGGCAAAAGATGGTGTGAAAACTTGGGTCTTATGTAAAAATCCGAGTTTCGAATAACAAGACCTGTCAATAACATTGATAGTACCATGTTGAGTAAAGTGTGGCAAGAACTGGGCTATATGACATTGATGTATACTGTGTGGTTTCGGGTTCTCATAAAGAACACCTGTAAGAATATGTAAATAAAATTTAAATTTGTTCTGTGTTCTTTCATATATTATTTTATTCAGTATTTGTATTATTTTTGTTACTACATTGCTCGGAAACTTTGGAGAAAATTATGAGTAACACTGAATATTCTTAAAATATACATGTAGTACTATATTTCATGGTTTTTTTAATAAGCCATATGTCAATCTTCTTTCACGTAATTTTTTTTATATGGCTATACAAGCAACATTGTGTATCGTTACAGTCCATATTTAAATGATATCGGATCTTCACGTTCTCAGAAATTTTCTAATTGTTCTACTTTCATTGATGCGCAGTAACTATTTCTTATCGCGATCGACAGCAAACAAAAAAAGGAATATAAGAGATTAATGACTGTTCCGAAAAGGGATTTATTTTCGTCATAGTTGTCTAAAGCGTACACATTTCTAATTGGGGATTGATAGGGGCTCAAATAAAAATTATGCCAAGGTTGCCAGCTGCTATCAAAGTGGTGACCCATGAATTGAACACAAGATGATAGTATAGCCTACTCAATTGGTAGGGCGTGCCTCCCAGAGGAGAACATGAAAATCCTACGCTGAAGAGAGCCTATCGATCAGTATAATACAAGTTATTTAAAAAATTATGAATTTACTAAATTGAAGCAAAACAAAACACATTCGGGTATAATTAACAATATAGTTTTAAATAGAGCTACACAATGTATTTGATAATTAATTTACCATTGCTAAATTAAAAGCAAGTTTATAAATACTAGAATTAGAAATTGAAATAGTGTACGAAATACTTTTGTTTTCAGCAAAAATTCATCATCCGCTCCTGCCCACAGTTCAAAGATTAATTTATTATTAAATTGTCTTTTTTGATTTCGGCATTTGATGTGTAATCTATGAAAATGTTTCCGTTGACAATTAATGGGCATTTCTGTACCAAGTTAGCTGTGTCATTGGTAACATTGGTAATTTTTTTAATTAGAGATTATTTTGCAATGGGTTCCAATTCAAAAATTAAAAGGGTTTAGTATTTATAATTATTATAAAAATTATAAATACTAAACTATTTTTATGGAACATTTATCATGTTCCATAAAAATAGTTTATTTAAATTATCTATAATTTAAAATAACTTATACAAAATTCAATATTTCTCTTGATCATTTGTTCGGTTCATAATTAAATATATTTTGTATATTTAGCGTCAAAGTGCATTATTTTTACATTTAATACATTTTTATTGTATGGAGGGGGCGATGATAATTATAATTGTGAAAAATAGGGTCGCAAGTTTTGAAAGTTTGAGAGAGGCACTGAACTAAGAGATTCCTAATAAATGAAGACTAGTTAATCAAATGACATCAGCACACGAATCAACCAACCTGCCATTTCAGCATGAGAATGCACAAAACGTCAATTGAAAAATGATACTCGAAATTACTCGTGATATATATGTTAGTTGCAACAATGGTCATAATAAACACTTTAAATATTGCCCAATTTGTCCATAAACAGCAAAACATGCTTTTTTCCTTTATAAAAGGAGGCATGAGACTGACCCTTCTCCTTCAAGTCGTATAACAAGAAAGGACAAGGATAAAAGCTCTTAACGATTGTCTGGAATATGGATTCCTTTTCATCCCAGTCATTTATAGCGTGCATGTTGGGCGCTGACCTACATGTTTGGTGGCTTATATAAATACACTTGTGAAGGACAACAGCTGGTTGCCGAAGTCCCATTTAACAATTCTATATTCCTTACCTCAATGTAGAATTTTATTAACATCAACTTCAAGGCGTGGTGAATGGTTGTTTGATTGAAGCGATCAATTTTATAACTTTTCAATACGCTTAATAACTCTCTTTACAACTCGGAGGCTTTATTTTTTTCAGAACAACTATAACTAAGTCTATCAATAATTTAATAAATTTTTATTGACGTTTTACATAATAGAAATGAAATTAATTGAATTTCCCCGTAATTGCATGTATGGAAGTCTGATATGCTTAACTTTTATTTCTCTGTGAAGTTACATTAACTTTTTTTACAAAATGTCTTTTACACTTTGTTCTTCCTTTTGAGTTATTCAATTTATTTGAAGAGTGTATAATTAAAAAATAATGCAATTGAAATTATTATAAGAGATCATTTATTAAATAGAAGTCTATCCTTACATAAAAACTTTTTCTATAAAGCGATAAATTAAAATAAATACATCAAAAAGAATTAAAAAAAAATATCTATAATAAATATCACGATGGAACATTTTTGTGCATACATTGGGGTTCGAAACATTGTTATAGTTGATAAAAGTATTCAAATTCAAAAAACAATTATTTATTCACTGGAAAAAAATTTCTTTTATTATTTTATTTTTATAATATAACAAAAAAACTCATTTTTAATGGAGTAATGAAATGCGTAACTTCAGAGAGTATATTTATATATTTCGCTTAGTTTTTTTTTTATCACTGGAGCTAAATTCCACACATTTTATTGTTGCTTTTATTTATGTATAATCAAACATAATTAAGTTTGCTGAGCATTATTCCCATCTTTTGAAAAAGAACATTCAGCATTAAAATCAAAATAAGAGAAAAATAAAGAAAGTACCTTTAAAAAAATATAGCAATTTCTATTTTAATTACATTATCAAGTGTTAAATGCTTAAGTTCTTAAAATATATTTGTTAGTTTGTTATTTACTTCTAAAAATTGTGAAGAGTATGGAAAGTAAAAAAAAAAAAAATGTTTTTAACAAAATGGGTATAAAATATATTCGGGGAATTTCAGAGAAACAATTTAATAAAAAGTACCGTTTAACTTGATGGAGAAAAAAAAATAACTAATAACTTATAAAACACAAAAAGGAATGAAATATGGGACTCACATTTGGAGATCTGGCTGAACTATTCATCATCTGAATATACAGTGGTGGCAAAAAGTCCTGAACACACTCATTTTTAAGCGTAATTTTTGTGTTTGACTTCCTTTTTCGTTGTGAAATTATCGCACTATCTTAAATATTGTTATTGATTTTAATGTATTTTTCATGCTGATTTCAAATCTGTTTGTAGATTTCATCTAAAGTAAATAATTTCATTGATATGCTGAAAAAACCTTGACAAGAAAGCTTAAGGTCACTGTAAGAATAAGTGAATGTGTTTTCCACCAATGAAATGCTCCGTTATTTCAACCAATCAGAGAGCAGTAGCGATAAAGGGTTGAAAGAAAAAGGTGAAACGTGGTTTATTGTATTGAATGCAGTTGTGTGCTTGTGGAAAATAGTGTATTGAAAGCAATTTGAAGTGCGTTTGTGGAAAATATTGGAATTATGGCTAAATTTTTATATCTACCTGAGAATAAAAGGTAAAAAATAATACATTTGAAGGAAGAAGCTATTCTATGCGCCAAATTGCTGCTAAAGCACCATGTGGCTTTCTACTGTTGTGAGAACTTTGAAAAGATTTTCTGAAACAAATTTTATTGCGGACAGGGGCGATCAGGACGACCAAGAAAAACATCTTTACGTGAAGACAGGTTATTGCACAGAATTTCACTTTCAAACAGAAAGCTTAATTCCTCGCAAATTTTGAAACAATGGACTTTGACATCAAATGTGAGTGTGTGCCCAAGAACTGTTAGAGGAAGACTGCTGGAAATTGGGTACGAGGCTGTAAAGCGCGCCCAAATCCATTACTGACTGAATTTCAACGCAAGAGGCGATTGACGTGGGCAAGGGAACATTCATTATGGACTATTAAAGACTGGGAAAAGGTAATATTTAGGACGAGAGTCAGTTTTGTATTTCTGGCAACCAAGTAGTGAATATGTAAGACGACGCACTCATGAGGAATTCAGTCCTCAGTGTCTGAAGCCCACAGTAAAGTACCCGACAAAAGTGATGGTATGGGGTTGCATGCCTTCTCATGGTGTTGGAAGACTTCACATC
The DNA here is from genome assembly GCA_019973975.1 of Trichonephila clavata. Lineage (NCBI taxonomy): Eukaryota > Metazoa > Arthropoda > Arachnida > Araneae > Nephilidae > Trichonephila > Trichonephila clavata. The sequence goes on along the minus strand of BMAO01031479.1, from coordinate 2,621 downwards.
GTTAGCGGAACAGTGAAAGCCATGGATTACATTGAAATACTACAAAATAAATTGCTACCAACTGCGAGAGATCTTTTTGGGAATCAATCATGGATTTTTCAGGACGATAACGCCCCTTGTCATCGTGCAAAGGTAGTCCAGAAATGGTTGAAAGACCATACTGTGAGTAGAATGAACTGGCCAGGACAGTCTTAATCCGATAGAGAACTTATGGTTTAAAATTGGTCACGAAATTTCAAAGAAAAACTTCAAAACAAACGTGAATTAATTGAAGCTTTAATATTTTCCTTCAACCATATTGTCGGAAAGATCTTCTTTTGAAATGGTGCATTCCAGCCAAAAAGATGTAGAGCCGCAATTAAAGCAACGGTGGCCCATAAAATATTGATTTTCTAACATGTGACAACAATGTAATTTTCAAAATGCTTATTAAATATACCGTATTTGTCAATTTTCGTATTATTTTTCTTTGCATATTATGTTATTCTATATTGTTTTATTCTGCACATATTTCACATTATTGTGTTCAGCAGCTTTACTACAAAAATATTTTAGTCATTAAGAAACTAGTAGTAGATTTGAAATCAGCATAAAAATACATTAAATCAATAACAATATTTAAGATAGTGCGATAATTTCACAACGAAAAATGAAGTCAAACACAAAAATTACGCTAAAAATGAGTGTGTTCAGGACTTTTTGCCCCACTGTACTTAGACGAGAGTCATTCATGGACTAATGAGCCCGTATGGATGAGCATTGCTGTTCATACAAATGAGCTGGGGGGGGGGCAACTGTCTCTCTGCAAAGCTTCGGGCAGATTTCTATGGCCTCAACCCTTCAACTCAGAACAGTCAATAGATGTACCAGAAAGACGTGTTGCTTTGCAGAAGCCCTTGTGTAAAGACTCTTCACTTTACATACGGAAACAGTAGATGTAGGATGGATGATTATTATTAAAAACAAAAAGCAAGCGGATATGTATCTAACGTAAAAGTTTACAGACTGAAATAAATGAATCGCACAATGTCCATAGGTGCAAGGATATCCATGGGTGTGTATTTAGAATTTGGATACTTTTTTTTATGGTAGCGTGCTAATTTTAGCCGCTTCATTCATAATCATTTACTTATCCCATTTTTTTAATAAATCAAATCGGGTGAATTAGTCCGATGAATTGGACTCCTCGAATGTCTTTACTACTTCTTTTAGAGTCACATTAAATTACTGGGGTATGAAATGCCCGTTGACAATGACGAAGATCTGGTTGCTTGTCTTGATGTAGTTACTGATTGAAGCCGATATACACTCGGAAATTTTCGAAAATATCTGGTCATCCAAACATCAAATACATTAGACCGACATCGAGAAGACATCGAAAGAAATTTTTTATAGTTCTGCATGTAATTGTACGTGTTATCTTTATTATATTAAAGAATAATATCCTAAGAAAACCCAACATCGTTTATATGTAATAGTTTTCTTCACGGTAACTGCCTGTTTTTTTTTTAAAAATAATGCTTTCAATAAAATATTTTTTGCAACTTACCGTCCATACATCCATCCTCTCCTAATACAGTACCCTCAGGGCAAATATCGCACTTCATTCCTAAGATTCCATGCTTACAGACACATCTTCCTGTCATTTGTTCACAATCATCTCGGGCCGATCCTCGGAAATTACAATCACAAGCTGAAAAAGAAAAGGATTTTCTTTATAAAAATCAATCTTAGAGTACTTCTATTTATTCAATTAAGTATTGAAATTGAAGAAATTGTAGCACATCTGAACTATATTTTCTTCCATTGTGGTAGTGAATTTTCATCATTTTGCATATAAGACCAAACTTTTTTGATACAAGGATTTTTGCCCAAGTATTACATACAAATTATATTTGTAAGCTGATAATTATGCCCTTGTAATTGATCAGGCACTAATCTCTCAAACTTATTCTCTAACATTTATTTTTATTGTCATCAAAGAAAGTTATAACGATGGAAAATAATTGAAGAAAAGGTAGTTGTCAACATCTTGTTATTGATTAGAGAAACAACGAGGGAATGGAAAAGTAAAACGGACTGTTTCTTGTGACTAACTTCGAATTAATAAACGAAAATAATATTTGTTTTATATAGCCTTATTTCTCTTTAATTTACAAAGTGTCTTCCTTTTTATATAATTCTCGGGATCCTCATTAATCTAAGCTTAGTGACTAGGCTAAAATTTTATCAAATTGTTTGTTTTTTGTTTCCGGTATGACAACTATTTTATTTCAAAGATCTTGTAAAAAGTTTTTAGAGATAACAAATTATTTTAAAAAAGAAATTTATAATAATATTCTTACATTTAATTATTTTGTTTTGCAACTGGACAGTTATAATTTTTATCATTACTCTGGACAAATTAGTCCTATCTATGTAAAATATGTCCTTATAAAATTTCTATCCCGTTATTTAATTTTTAACTAAATCACATTAACGTAATCTATTTTAACTAGATTTTTAGTAATATATGATTTATTTTACATTAATTTATCATTTATTTTTATACTTCTTCAATTTTACGTAACCGTAAAGATTTCAAAGAATTAACTAATAACACAATTTGTTTATTGATAAAT
>BMAO01031478.1:0-74979 GCA_019973975.1 Trichonephila clavata | reverse complement strand
TGAAAAACCTACGTCAAAAAACAGAGGCATTGGAGAGCGAATCGCGTATCTTTATAAAGATTTACATCCCTTCTACTCTGTGACCAGCTAGAGGTGTGGAAGGAACTAAATGATCATACGATATGATGAACTTCAATATTTTATATATTTATCACTATATTCAACTCAGACACAAACAGCACTTAAACAAGGTAACTCTAATCAGTAATAGAACGGGAGAGAGACGAGATTGCGTTGGGAAGAATATATTAAATCAAGCAGATCTACCTTTAATATAACTTTATACAGAGCTTAAGTATTTAATGACCGCACTATTAGTTTAACTTTCTAAATATCTACTTGATTTAAGATCACAGTACTGAACTCTTGCAGTCTTCAATTTGTTTTGAATTGACTTTAACATTCCTGCTAGCTATTCTAATCACTTTCTTAATATTCCAACTTCTGGCTTCTTACTTGGTTTACGTATACGTTTCACTGCTTATTTACTTCACTTCTAATCTATTCACAATTCACTAACTCTCAAACTCGCGAATAAAAGAATATATATATTAAACTTAATTTGCATATCACGCTTTCTGCTTTCGGAGAAGATTGGTTGAAAATGCTGGCCCAAAGAATTCCCCAGATCTTAGTCGAAGGACGCGTATAGATCCGTCACAACTTTTAATCAACAGTTAAGGGATTATTTATAAACCGTACAAATTATGAATATAAGTGTTAATTTTTGTATATAAATTTATATATGACAAGTCCATCGGATCATTAGTAATTATCATACTTGTTCTTAACTTAGTATTGTTAAATTCATTATAAAATACATTGTGGAGTACTGACACATTTATAAGTGTATTATATCAGTGAGGATGTTAATTTTATTCTCTATCATGAAAGAAACTTTTTAAAAATAGACTTTTATTTTTGACTTTTCAATATGCTCACGCCTCTCTCGTAGAGTTATTACGGCCTCCTAGAGGCACTCCCTACAGTTTGAGAAATGTAATAAAGGATTGATTGTATGATGTAGATGTGTGTGGGTTCGTTGTTTACAATACAGTATTACCATTGTTGTAAATGAAACCGTAGTGTTATCTTTATTTTTAATTAACTATACTAATATGCATACATAATTCTCTTATCTATCGTGGATGTTTCAAACAATGATGATATGGTTGATCCTTTTTAGATTTTTTATTTGCTTACCTGGACTTTACAAAAGGATAGATTTATCTCTTTGTGGCAAGCCACAAAGAATGGATTTCCTGTTTAGTGCTTTTCTTTTTCCAACAAAAAGGTTCAACTAACTCGCAGATGATTTGTATAAAGATCGGATGACATTCATTACACACGAAATTAACCTAATGAGCACCAGAAGTCTTAAAATAAGCTCGTACCAGATTTTTTGAAACTGCAAGTGAAGTTTTTTCCTTAGCTGAGGTACATAGAGACCAGGAGCATAAGTCATAATTTCAGCTGTAACCAAAGACAAAGAATGTTATGGCGAGTACTTATTTGAGAGGCATGGTCAAATCCAGTTCACATTGGAACAAGAGTGAAAAGACAGAGATATATCTAACGTTCAGATGAATTTTCAAGTTCAGACTAAGAACATTGTTACAACTGTCGACATACATTTATACAATAAGTGAGTCTAATACCAAAACCTTAAAAAGAACTTGTATTGCAAATCGTGATCTTATAATAGTTTAATAATAATTAATTGTTTTTATAAAATATTAATTTTATTTCAAAGACTTATTGTTGTAGATAACACAGGTATAAAAAGAATTGTAATATCCATTTGGTTGTGTGGGCAATCTGCCTACATTATCAAAGCAGCTTCAAAAGCATATTTACTTGTTTTGTTACAGATAGGTACGACCTGGCAACAATTTTTAGTTGTGAGAATTTCTTCAACTAGGTAACTAATTTCTTTCAACCAAGTGTGGTTCATTTTTCCTTTTGTTGCTGTTGTTGTTGCTAATAATGCCACCTGTCTGACGTAGTCAGATCGAGGTCCACGAAACTCATCATGGCATCCGGCTAGATTGTACGCCTGTCGTTAGCCGTAGCTTTGAGCACCATGCAGGTGACAAAACGATTTGGCTTGGTTCCTCTTCAATATTGAAGAGAACACCCTGGGAGTGGCCAGGGCTTCCCACCTTTCTTCCTTTTCCACCAACCTCACTAGATGACTTGCGGCTCGACGGCTATTTAATTACCCATGCCGCGAAGGCACTATACATTTACAAACATCCATGTCTACTCCGGGATTTGAACCCAGGCCCTACGAAACAGCAGTCCTCTTCGCTAACCATTATACCGGATGGGCGACATATTTCCTTTTATTAGCTTTCACTTAATTCATTTAAAATGATAGGTATTTTTTAAAAATTAAAGTCGCTCTATGAAATTACACAAGGACTACTGGAAAAGAACTTCGTAATTTTGAACCTCATTCAATCGAAGAGGATAACAACTGAACCGGTACTTCACTCTCCGAATTTCCGCAACACGCTAACGTTAGGACTTTAAGTTTCAACACACAGATTTAAAGGGTGTCAGTTTTTCTACACATTTGATTGAATCATTAATGCTTATTTAACTTCATCTGCACAACATACATGATAGGAGGCTTTTCGAAGAATTGCAATTTACCTGATGTATGAAAAAACTCATACGGAAACGAAACGAATCTACGTATTATCAAATGCCAGCAAGACTTATTTTCTCTTTCTAAAGATTGAAAATTGCATAAGACGCAGAGCCAACTTTGACTTGTTTTTCGTTTGGAACCGATCTTTTTTATTGTAAAAAATGTGTCAAATGTTTTCGCTCATAAGTAAATAGTGTTTCAAAAACATATCTCAAATGTAGTTGATTTGTTTGACACGTCGAATGTTTTTCGTTCGCAGGAATGTGGCTTTCAGTTCACGCAATTTCACATAAATAAATTTATCTTGTATTTTGAGGAATTCTGTGTATGTCTAGAACAAATAAATTCCATGAATTGTATATTTGAAAGTACGTTTTCAAAATTCTGTTATTTATTTCTTTTAAGTCGATTAAAGCAGAAAAATTACGATTATACCAAAGAAAGCCAATTCTGAGTGTTAAAAAGAGGAAAATCGCTTAGTATATTCTTTTAATAGTAAAATAAATTCTAACTTACTTTTTGTGTTAAGAAAATAAAATATATATGAGAAAATGTCACGGAAACGGAAAACTGTTTTCTCAATGTTGCGTTTAAAAATCCATCTAGAGATCGTATCTCTTTATTTATTTTTTCCTTTAGATTTTTTTTTTGCTGTTTGAGTTTCTGAGCTTTAAAAAAATTTACTATTAATATATAAACTCCTGTTCAATATTTTTGAAGCAGTTAGTTTTCAAATACGCTATATGGAAAAACGATTATTAAAGCAGTGAAGAGGAATTATCATAAGTAATTTTTCGTTAAAATTCCCACATAACAGTAACTTGTAATGCTGTTAGAAATAATAAGAAAAAAAATTAAAGTATCTTTATATTGCTAAAAAACCACAAAAGTGATATTTTATGCTCAAATACATCGTTATATAATGAAAAAAAAAAAAGAAATGAGCCTTACAGTAGTTGCATATGATGTGTAGCATCTAACATGTTATCGCGGTAAATACGCAATAGTAACTTGAGGTATCCGACAACTTGCGACAACTTTTTAAAAAAAATTGGAGGTATGGGCATTTTTTTTATTGTTTTTAGATTTGTTTAGTACATTTTATGAAAAATATGCTAAAATTAAGGAAATAAAAAGAAATTATTATGAAAAAAATGGGTAAAAATTGACAAAAGATAACATAAACGTGGCCCATTCTGTACCAAAAGTTTATGAACAAATTTTAAATTTTGCAATTTTGATGTGTTGCTATGTTATTCATTTTTGAAGTGATATTTAAATTTTTACAAAAACTAGAGCACTTTATCTTAGTTGTTATATGAAATTGCTTAAAAAAATAGTGATTATATTCACATAAGAGACTGTAAATTTTATAATTAAACTGTGATTAACAAATCTGAAGGTTAAAGCACTTCTGCTGTTATACAGAACATACATAAAAAATTTCAGTTAATTATTTTTAAAACTTTTTGAGCAATCGCTGGCCCTGTTTAAGCATTTAAAAAAAAACACATTTCGAGTAAAACGCGTTTTAAAGCATGACATCTTGTTTAAAGTAACGGCATCTTCTCTTACTAAAACACTTTTAGTTTTTGTTCTAGTGAACGGAAAATAATGAACTTGGTATTTTTATAAAGCTAATAAGATGGCCTATAAAATAAAATCAAAAAAAAAATTGTCAATTTTTAGCAGAATTCCCAATTTTAGGGTAGACGGATACCTTAAATCCTGAAAAAATGAATCGGTCTCATTGGAAATAATTTTCTATCGAATAATTATATCTTAATGAAAATTTTATTTAATTACAGAAGAATTAACGCGATTTTTTATCAAAAATAATTATTCTTGTTTAATTTGGAGAAGAGCAGAGACTCTTATGATATCTATGATGTAGTAGCTAGCTGAGGACCTTGTCAGAGAGGTCACATGGAAGGTCCGTGAATGCGCCGAGTGCGACGTCAAAAAAAATCAGAGTTACTGCGATTTAAAAAAATTTAAAATAGTTAAATAAAATAGCAGTGTTGCACCCAGCAACTGGAAACCTAGCTTGTTTGTAGAGAAAAAGGAAACAAATCGAACACAGCAGGTCCTGAGCTTGTAGATGCATATTGGGCTGATGAGGGCAGAAAGAAATAACTAAACTAACTCCTAGAGGGGAGGGGCAGGCATGTGTCGAGAACGAACGTAGATAACTCCAAACTAAGCGAAGATGGGGGGATTCCTCAAGTATCATCGTCCCATCTCACTTAGTTCGTGACGTCACCAAACCTTCAAACCCCATAGGATTAACATGGGGTTTTTAATTTTAGTGACGAAGCCCCCTTCTGGCCCACCACCATAGAACAAATTGGACAAAAAGACGTATCTCAACGAGGAGAGCCTATAGTCCGAGTTTCAAAGCGTGAATTCAAAAATTTTTAAAACTCAAAATACTTTAAAAACGTGAAATGGGGTAGGGAGGAATTAGGATTATTGCAAAAAATTATATGTACAGAAAGCTCGTAGGTATATCTATCGAATCAGGCAGGTATGGATGACCAAGGTGGCTTTGGATTCGAGATATAAAGGAAATAGCCCTGTAGGGGGGGCACCTGAGGAGGTCAATTTCTCGCATATCTCGCGATATGACGTAATTCTGTATAACCTCCAAATATCAAGATCCTAGCTCATTTTCCAAAGGGGGCAAAATTTTTACCCAACCCCATACGAATAACATGGGAATAGGTTATTTTAGTGCTGGAGCCACCTAGGCCTACCAAAAGAGGGCTAAGTAGATAAATGGATGGGTCTCGTCGAGGAAAACCAGTGGTTCAAATCTCAAAGCAGAGACTCAAATACATTTCAAGATATTACAGATTTAAAAAGTTTTAAAAAGTCTATGACGTTGAAATAAAATTCAAGAAATGACCCTATGAGCAAGAAATTTCGTGAGAACATACAATGAAGGCAGAGGCGTTGAATGAGTTAGGTCTGAATGGACTGAAAGGCTCAGGTGTTGAGCTATTGGCAAAATGCTGTCCGGGGGGGAGGAGGCACCTGGGGAGGGTCGAGTCCTTGTACTTCTTAACCAAATAGGTAGTACTATCGATCCCCCAAATATCAACCCCATATCATGAAAAAAATGGCACCATAGGATTAATATGGATATTGATATTTTAGTGTGCAAGCCTTCCCCTGCCCAAAGCAGCAGGTCATCATTAGTAAAGAAACTATGCAGGGGGGGGGGAGGCGACATGCCAAGTCGATTGATGCCACCGTGCGCGCTTCCCCGGTTTCCTGTTACACATTTCCGTCCCTTTTCATGAAATCACTACCACAAATATCCAGCAACCGAGAGGAAAGATGTTACACATCAAAAATATTTAAATAAGTGAAATTTAAGAAATATTGAAATATTATTTTTTTTCGGTTCTATTACTTGTTTAGTGCTCTAGAATGTTTTTTCTAATTCTTTTATTTTTGGTATAACTCAAATAATTCCGTACACTGATGATGTAAATAATTTTCCCTGCAGAAAAATTATGATTATTATTAATTATATATATTAATAGGTTTTGGGGATACTCGACTACGCTGAGAGCGCCAATATGCTAAAAGGGTCACTGTAAAAAACTCGCAAGAGTCAGTCCTCAGAGAGGGTTGCTTTTTTCGTTAGCAGCGGGGGAACCTGCCTTATACAAATAAAATTCTTTTTGGACTCCTAACAACTTGTCGAATTTGAATTTTCGTTTTTTTTCATACACTTTCCCCCCTCTTTCTAGTACAGGATTTATCTATAAAAACGACTGCTTGCATTTTTAAATTAAGAATTACGTTTGTTTATAAAGGTTTCTTTTTAGCTTACGTTTTTTTTGTTTTTTTTTTTAATTTTCTCTTTTAGATTCTCTGGCTTTGTCTTGACTTTTAAAACTTTCCCTTCCTTCAAATATATTCCTTTAACATCACCAGAAAAATAGTTTATTGCACATTTAATTCTTTCATCAAAACACATTATGGAAAATATATTTTAAATTACTTTAATTCACTAAACTACTTAAGAATCTGAAATCTCTTTATAAATAAATTTGCAAAGCATAAAAGCCCAGTTTTAACGCTTGGAATATAAAATGTTCACACATTTAATACTCGTAAGTAAATTACGATATAAGACTTTATATAATAGTTAAGCAAATTTAATTATTCGCAACAGAGGAAAATTTACCAAAATAGATTGCTCCCAAAACAGCTTAAGTATGTTCACAGCTTTTTAAACAATCATTTATACTAGCCAAGTTAAATCAAAATAGGCAAACATTTAGGAATTCTTACATTTTTAACAAGAATAAACTTTCGTTTAATTTTAAAGCCCATTTAATAAAAGGGAGAGAGGCGATTGCTAGTCACCCATAAAAACAGAATTTTCTCTCAATTACAAACCTTTCATTTCCTTTGATTGGTAAAAAAGTTCCCGAAATAGAATTTTTAACCAAATCCCAGTAACATTCCATAAAGTCTTTTCACGCTATTCTTAAATTAAACGGAGGAGCAATAATGTTCCAATCGCATGACGCTATAGCAGTAATTATTCTTTTCTCTCGGTGTGTCTTTTTTAAAAAATATATTTTCCCATTTGTGGATTTTTCTACTTTAGCTTTTGACGTCAATTTATCTTTTTCGAGTTAAGAAAATGACATTTTTTGACCAAATAAATTAAACAACACTTGTGTGTGCTTCTTTACTTATTTAATTCATACAATGAAACAGCACGTAGTTCAAACCAGAGAGGCTCGATGGCACGCATTATATGCTACGAATATAATATTCAAAACATTTTTTACGTATACTATTATATACCTTATTAAGCGTTTTATGATATTATCTGCTTAGAAAATCGTTTTATTTTTCCTTTATTTGGGACTGTATACTAGATAACGAATAAATCATTCGTATTCAATTCAAAACAATATTTTAATTCAGTCCTTTAATAAATTAAAAAAATCCTTTTGAGGAAAGTAAAACAGGAGACGTATATCAGATTGCATTTTTACTTTCAATTTTTCTAAAAAATACAATAGCTTATTAATTAAAAAAAAAATGTTGATTAAATTTATCTAAGTTCGCTTAACACCATGAAGTCTTTTATATTTTATATATTTTCATCATAACATATTAATTAAGCTTTTCATTTAAATTCAATTAGTGTAGATTTTTATTAAATTATATGAGTTCCATTAAATATCGTACATATTATTTACGCAATCTTTTTTGATATTTCAAACTTTTTTTAAATCATGAAATTCAATAAAATTTTGTATCTGTTCATAGATTTTCAGCGAAATATAAATGCAACATAAACAGTATGCATTTCGAATGCAAAGCAATGCACAGTATATACATATTGAACTTTCACTAAATCATTCAATACATATATCAGACTTACAAATTAAAAAAAAATGATTTTGAGAAGGAAATTATGCAATTCGAAAACCTCGTTTTTAAATAAAAATAATCGGCTTTAAATTTATGTTGCTGTTGTTGCTGATTATTCCACCTGTCTGACGTAGTCAGATCGAGGCCCACGAAATTCATCATGGCAATGGGCTAGAGATACGTCTGTCATAAGCCTAAGCTTTGAGCCCATGAAGGTGACAGCACGATTTTGCTCACGATAGATGGCGACACCATTCGGATCCACAGATTTAACGAGCACGTTTTCCATTTGTACTCGGCGAATATTTGGTGGCATCTGGCATTGAATCCAGGTAATACGGTCTGGCGTGCGATGCTCTAACCACTAGGTTACCCACGGTCGTTATTTATACATAGCATTTGTATATGCGGCTGGCCAGAAAAGTTACAACACTACGAAGGAGGGGTAATACAGACGTAAAATTGACATGAAAGAAGAAGTGTTGGGATGTACAAATGATTCGTATTTTAGCACAACCGAACGACACAAGAGGGGACGGGGAGGAGTAATTTCAGCTCTGTACGAAAAGAAAATTACGTAGCGGTGAATATTGGTTGGGCTGAATCCAATGACTGTGATATGAATATAAAATAGATGGGCCCAAGAAGATTATACTGAGAATGCCATGGATCTCAAAAAACTTCCACCATTAAAACCCGAGAGGACAGATATGTTGTAAGGTCGGCTGTGCAGAATTGTACAACCGGGTACAGGAATAACACTACGTCATCTTTTCAGACGAGTCCCCTTTATGCATGCAGCATCATGATGGATATATCTTTATCTACATGGCCTGCTTGCAATCGAAGGGCCTTAGACCTGGTGTAATGTGGTGTGGGCAGCCATTTTCTATACGTAATGAACACCTATCATTCATAGTGTTGATAATCTAAACATTTATAAATTCTCAAGGTCCATCTATTTTCGATGCCTCGGTAAGCGTCGCTTTTCAACGAGATAATGCCAGACCGCGTGTTGTCCGTCTTGACCCACCACGACACATGCAGTGTTCTTCCATTTTCCTGACTAGAGCATTCTTCAGATCTTTCACCCTTTGAAAATATCAGCCATGAGTTGCTGAGAGAATCCTGTAGTATTATGATTATGTATTCCTGTATTATTAGATAAGTGCAAAAAATGTATTTTATAAAATAGGAAAATTTGACAAATATCTAGAAAAACCTCTGTTACAAATAACATTCCTTAGAATTTTGTAAAATAGAAATATGGAAAAATAAATTTTAAATCTTATTCTTGATAATCAAACGAAACGGAATAATTTTGAAGCCATGCTAGAAAGATTTGTAAACTTAAAATAATGTTTTTTTTTTATTTCTGGGTCATATTGCTTCGCCTATGTGAAATGAAAATGTGGAAGAATATTGCAAAATAGTAGAGATTCTTAAAATCTTAAGACATATAAGATTAGCTGCCGATACTTTAAGTAGTCAAGACAAGAATTTATTAACTATTAACGGCATATTTGAGTTAAGAAATTTTAAAATTGAAATAAATTGCATGTTATTAAAGGCTATAAAGACTTGAATCGAAGAAAAAACAGACACGAAATTAGTAACACTTCACTATTTATAAAATTCACAGACCGTAAAGGCCAAAATATTCTAATATATTTTCTTCCATTAAATACAGAAACTGACAATAGCATGTAATATGTACAGATATTGTGAAGATTGCATAAATATTTCGTTCTACAGAAGTCTGTGATGCTAAAGAAAGTAGCGTAGAAAGGAAAATCAAGACATACATATGATGGAAATTGCCATAAAAAAGCAATACATAAATATATTCAAGAGCTTCAAAAAGCGTCTTCCTCTAGTCCTTAACCTCTTTAAACCCAAGTTATATAAATATATACCTGAGTTTTTAACTTCGTATCTTATTAACGAATGAAAACAATTAATTAAGATCGATGGTTATCTTCCTGCACATTCATGCTTTTCAGTTTTATCACCAGATGGTGATATTTATATTATTTTCCTTGATTTTTCAACGCATAAAGGGGCAATGGCTGACTTGACAAGAAGCCGGTAAAGTGAGCTATTTTTTAATATATAAATTAAACTTTTGAACTTCATATTTTTTTATTTGGTGAAGATGATTTTCAAGAGTTGATAGGTCATATAATGATCACACTTTTAACAGTAGTAGTATTCTGATTAGAAGTATCTTTTGATATGCACAATTGTGCATCTCCGGTAGTTATTCAGTTCCAGATGCAAAGGAGACTCAAACTGAAATTTTGCATGTAAAGTTTTTTTTATAACGATGGCTTGCTTATTTTGCTGATTTACAGTTATACACCTAATTTTAAGTAAGAATACAAACATCATGATATTTATATTTTAGTCAACAATTTTAGAAAAATTTAGAAACACACAAAATTTACATAGAAATTTGTGTTTACCTTCTCATTTCGGGCTAATTTGAGATTAATTTGGTTTATTTATAACTAGTCATAAATTAAAATTTTTATTCAAAATAAGACTTTGTTATTTTAAGAAACTTTAATTATTATTATATTCTGGTTTAAAATATTTAACATGGAAAGAAAAAAGAGAAAATTATGAACTAAAGTGATTGTATTTTTGATGATTCAAGTGAAGGGAATTCTGAAGATGTAATTTTGCTTGATGTATTTATTGAAAATGAAGATGAAGAGAGTAAAAATGGTACTAATGGGATGATGGGAGTATAAATGGTATAGCACCAGATATTGTAATGAGCATCTGTGAAGTAAAATCTGGACCACAACTTTTCTCTAACGTTCGATACGATAGAATCAGATAGAAAAGTATGTACATTAGGAGGGATCAATGTATAAATAAAAATAACAATTCTTTTCATACAAAAAACCTGCTTCATATATTTTATTCATAGAGTTTATTACAATGAGTGTGTGTGTGAAAATATTTATTTAATTTAATACCAATTTATATCTAAATTCAGCATATGTATGCAAGCAGAAGCAAGATTTTCTCAACAACAGCCTGTAAAATGACTTTCTTACAAAAACTTTTAAATGTCACCTTTCTGTAACCTTTATTCACAGAACAGAGTTTATATATATAGCTATTGATAAAAAAATGCCAGACAAAGTAAATTTTTTTCTTCTTTGGTTGACGTTTTCCGACAGTTAAAAAAAAAAACAAAGCTTTATTTTGTCGTCGTCAATAGTCAGCACATAGTAGAAGACATTTTTCTTTTCTTCGGTGTTGGATGAGAAAATAATTTTGCATCACATGTACTTGTGACAGGATTATCTGATAAAAAGAGTGGCAGAAGAAAAACACGGCTTGCCGAAACCAGGAAGTAGTTGGAGACACTTAAGTATTTAATAAACTGTAAAACAGTTGGGAATGTTCTCATTTAGTTTAATTTGTCATGTTATCAAAAGAACATTTTCTGCTCTTTTGTTTTATGGATACATCACAACAGTATAAATTGATTTTATAAAAAATAATGATTCCCTAATAATAAGTAAATATATTAATGTATACTACTTGCTTTGATTATAGCCTAATGAACAAGCTAGCATTTTATAATATGTTTTAATATAAATTCAAAGAATTAAAAAAATATTTTTAAACATATTTTTAATGATCGAGTAATTCAATAAATTTGAATTCTGGGCTTTTAAAAGTGAAAAAAATATAATGTATGAGATATATATTTTTAAAAAATAAATTCAGAATTTCTAAAAGTTTTTTTTATTGAAACCCAGTGAAAATAGAGTGCATATATGTAATAAAGTTTACTGAATTTTGAAGACTGTATCTGGAATATGAAGGAATTCAAATTGGTATATAAGTGCAAGTATCTTCTAGTTTATCTGGAAATGATTCATTTCGTTGTTTTCTCCTAACATTAATGATTCAGGTTGATTTAAAGCAGCGCTTCTTAAACTGTAATTCGTGGACCCCTGGGGTTCTTGACGCTTTTCCAGGGGGTCCGCGAATGTCTCTTATAATGCTATTTTTCTCTTTTACTGACTCTGAAAGGTTTCATAGAAAATTGAAAGATGTTTCATCCTAGACTAATGCGCTCAATGAAAAAACTCTTCTAGAAAATGTATTTCGGTCAAGAATATTAATTAAGTTTTTTTATTGTTTGCAGCTATATAGTCATTACTACAACTTAATTTATTTAACTAGATGCTTACTATTTTCTGGAAGAAAAAAAGAAGCGTTAAAAAAGTTTGCAAAAAGTTCAGAGGCAGTCTTTGGATTATTGAAAAACTTTTGAAGATTCACCCATATGTTGGAAGTCAAGGAGGGCACGTGATGTAAGGCTGATATTTCAAAAAAGGGGCCACGGCAATCAAAAGTTTAAAAATTTCCTGATTTAAATGATTATTATTTAATCAAAAGAACTGAAGCAAAACTTTAAAAAGAATTAAATTATTTAGTTTCTTTTCAATTTATATTAATTCATCTCTTTAAGTAAAATATTTTTTTCTTGTTTTATTTTTGATATAATTCACTTTAAAGTTTTACCAAACAAATATTATTTGGAAAAATTTACTACCCTGAAATAGAGTAAAAAATTCATAGAACTACAAACGCACACATATCAACTAATTTGTTACTCTATATTTTTAAAAGCAAATGCATGTAATATAACGGAAGAAAATGATTCAGTTATATGAAATTATTCAATTGGGAGAAAATAGTTGAACTAGATTTTCGAAAACAATGCGTAAAAAATGGAATAAAAAGATCATAGCTTGGCTTGAAGTTGTATAAAAAACAATGCCTACAATTTATTTATAACTTTATCGAAATGATTTGTAATAAAACATAAGTACAAGACTTGTAATTACACATAAGTATGGAAGTCAGCATAGAGAACTTTTTGTAAAAACAGAGTTTATTCATCCGACGACTGACATATCTTTTCGCTGAGAGAAATGAATGCCAAGTGAGAGACCCGAAAATATAATTAGGCTGTATGCTTATTTACAGAACCGCTAAATAAACACACTTTATGTTTTCGATTGGAAAGTAAAGCGTGGAAGCGTACATAGGAAAACCATAAAATTTAATTCCCTCGCAACAGTTTTAAATAATAATAATAAAACATTAACATGAGTACAAAAAATAAAAAAAAGAACATTTGAAAGAATACAAAAACAATTCAAAAGATTCAGATTTATTGAACATATTCTATATGTGAGCCCTTGGTTACCGGGCATAAGGAAGTGCAAAGTCCAATCTCTGCCACACTGTACTCAACATGATATTATCAACATTATTGAAAGCACGTATTATCCTTTCCTAGTAATTCGTGTTATCCGAAAACTTGGTCTTTTACACAGGACTCAAGTTTTCTTTCATGCTTTGCCGCGTGATATAGCAAGACTGGATGTGAGTATAACACGTGCTGTTAATATTGTCGATAGTACCATGCTGAGCAGAGTGAGGCAGGGACTGAACTTTGATATCGATGCATGCCGTGTGACCAAGAACTCACATATAGAATGTAATGGAATCTCTCATATGTAAATCAATTTTTTCTATATTCTTTCTTTCTTTTTACTGTATTTCTCTTAGTTTTTTTAACTATAGCTTGCCGAAACGTTGGAGGGGGGGATTATGAATATAACCCTGATATTTTACGAAGATACTCATACATGAGTGATCACATGTACACACATTCTCTTTCTCTCTCTCTCATTCATATATATTAAGTAACATAGTCCTTTGGTGGTTAAAATTGTTCTTTGTTAAACTTTGCTTACAGAGAAATTTTTAAAAATTCATTTGATAGCTGGTATAAATCTACACAAGTAGTGATCTTTTTCCATATAAATTTCAATCGCTCCAAGAAGCAGTCTTTTTATTTTTTATTGTTTTCATAATCTCTTTGTCTTCGAAATACACTACCTCACGAAAGTAAAATATTTTTCAGTTCTAATATCATTGTGTTACCAAAATTAAATATATCCAGCGGAATTTAATTTTTTTTTATTCAGTATGTCTGAAGATTTATCTAATTGTATAATTCTTTTGTTTGAAAATCCTCTTAAATAAAAATTTCTTTCATGCAAATTAGTCAGACCTTTTATCCACGAATACGCCAAATGAAAATACATAAGTCTAGAACAATAAAAAGAATAGCGCGAAAAAATATTCTAGTTTATTTTCTAGAAATGTGACAAAATATACAAATGTATTTTTTTTACAAATAAGATGTAATCATGAAAACACTTAAACAACTTTTCTATTCATATCATTAGTGTTTGGAGGACGAATGGAAGTTTTTGCTGTTCCTTTACTGATTCAATTTCGTTTTGCAGTCAATACATATCTGAAAAGTTATAAAAAAATATTTCATTACATTTAAGTGATCTCTATAAATCATTTGATACATTGTTGGTAATTACGAAAAATCTATATGTGATAAAAATGGTAACTACGGCAAATTCTTAAAACTTCTGATTGATGTTAGATAATTTTACTTCTTATTTTCATTTAATTCATACAGTAAGCAGCAAATGGCATCATTTCTTTAGATAAGATAACTAACCGCTACCCGCCCGCTTCCCTTGGCATATCATGATGCTATATGAATATAAACTGTTTATTTATAGATATAAATTATTAATATTACATCATTAGGAATTCGATTGTATTGAGAAATATTCTTATAACTCTCCCCTCTTGATTTTAAAAGGACAGAACGTCTAAACAATAATTTCTAAAATTGAAGTGAAATTATCTTTTACACACTCGTTAGTCCCTACCCAAGTAAATATCCGAGGAAACCCATTTTAGTTAGACCTCTACTTAATAAAAATACCATGATTGCCGAATTTCAAATCTAAATCTAATACTTTAGAAACGGACGGCCGATACAACAGAACCTTTGTAAAATTTAGTAAATTTTAGTATATATATATATACACTCACTTCCAAAAGTTAAGCACGAAGATGTAAAATGCAAATACTGCTTTGATTGATACAAAATTTGGCAGTAAAGTAGCATATATATTTATACATAAAACAAAATCAATAATTATATACAGAAATGAAAACAATATTAAATTTTTGCAAGTTATCAGATAATGTCATACTGGAAACTTAAACAGCATTATGTATAAAGTGAAAATAAACAGCATAAAATGAAAAAAAGTACATTAATAGGGTATGTGATCCCCCCTCATCTGTATATAAAATTTACACCTTCTGGCCATGCTTTCAACTAGGTGGTCAACCACCGCAGAATTAAGCAATCGCCATTCTTCTTGTAGAGCAGTTTCCAGCTCAATAAGAGTAGCTGGAGGTGGAAAACGTGAAGATACAGCACGGCCGAGAACATCTCTGAGATTTTCAATGGGATTAAGGTCGGCTGAATATGCTGGCCGCGCCATACGCACGCGCAATCCCTTCACTCTCCAGGTAGTCATCGGCGATGTCAGCTCTATGGGGATGTACGTTATCGTCCATTAAAACAAAAGTAGAGCCAACTGCTGCAGCGTACAATCTCACAATGGGTTCTAGGACTTCATCTCGATACTGGACAGCCGTCACAGAATAATATTTAAAGATGTGCAGGTCGGTGCGGTATCCTAATGAAATCCCTGCCCACACCATAATGCTTCCACCTCGGAATGCGTGAGGTTCGGTGATGTTTTGGGGCTGATTGCGTGTTCTTTGTTTACGCCATATATACTTATACGCTTGCCATCTGGCTCCAGAGCAAATCTTGACTCACCAGTAAACATGACATTGCCCCAGTCAGACACAGTCCAATTGCCACGTTCCCGGCACCACTTTAATCGTGCCCATTTTGATTGGATGGATAGAGGAACACAAATTCGAGGTACCCGGGCATACAGTCCATTCATATGTAAACTTCGGCGTACAGTAGCTGCAGATATAGCCTTACCAATGGCAATGTAACCATAGATGTCACACGTGTGGAGGTCGCTCTGCGATTCCGCTTGGCTACAATAGCAATATATCGATCTTCCGCGGGGGTTGTAACCCTTGGGCGACCGCCTACGGGCCTTCGGACAACTGTCTGTCTGGTTTGGAATTTTTTCCATAAACGTGAAATTCTAGAATGATGAACACCGAAGAAAAGAGCAACATCTGCGATCGACTGTCCTGCTTCAATGCGCCCCACAGCATGCCAGCGCTTAGAATCTTCCATTCGTTTTCTGGAAGTCATAGAAATACGTATGTCTTGAAAACAAATTGTACGAAAGTTTTAAACACTTTCTATCAGCACTTATAAATCAACTTATGTAACCCTTCATAAAGCTGGCTTTTTATAAGGCTGCCCTTTTTGCATATTTCTTGACATGAAAGCACGATTGACTGTTACTAACATGTTTGCATACTTCCATCTACACCTGCAGCGAATTGCATCCTCTTCAATTCTGATTGGCTTCCGGAAATTAGAATTTTCCTCTCCGTGCTCAAATTTTGGAAGTGAGTGTATATATATATATATAACTACGGCTTCTACCAGAAATGAGCTCTATTTTTAATAAATGTTCTTTGCAAAGAACAATTTTAGCCATCAAGAAGTTATGTTATTATATATATAATATATATATATATATATATATATATATAATATATATTATATATAATATATATATATATGTGTGTGTGTGTGTGTGTGTAATAATTCCCTTTATTTTCACCTAAACAACATTTTAATTTGTAATGGTCCTGGTCCTTCATGTCTTAGGTGTAAATAATTAACTAGCTTGCCCGCCTGACGGGATTTAATCTCGTGACTGTTTCTCGTAAAAACTAAAATCTCTGCGTTTTTAAGGTAATGTTGTACCAGAATTCATCGTACGATATTTTTTCACCAATCACAAACTCCGCCCATGGAAGTTATGTCACCTGAAACTTTCGCTCTTGGCGCTTCATATCTCGTTCTCAAGAAAAATTGGCCGGCTGATATTTATTTATAGGGTTAATATCATTGTGTGTCTATCTTTTTTTGCAAATAATCCTTTGTGTTATCTGTTTTATGTTTGTTTGTATACGTGTACTTTAACAAGTACGCCACGACAACATAAACATAATAATACTTAATAATAATAAAAAAAATCTTCTCGGAGGTCTTTTCAAATATATATATGAAAATGTATATAAAGGAGGAAAGAGAGTGACTCACGCATTCACTTACTCTCTGATGACGATTTCACCAGAAGTATTAGTCTTACAGACTTGAAATTTGGTAGGCATGTTAGTTTCATAGAGTAGAGATACGCTGGGAACGGATTTTAAGAATATCAAATTCCAAGGGGAGTTATGAAGACTTAAGAGTTGTTATAGATAAATATTCCCGTTTTTGAATGATTAGACCTACAAACGTGAAGTTTAGTAGGCATGTTTTTTTCATGGGGTTGAGGTCTGCAACAAAAAGGGTTTCATGAAAATTGACTCCTAAAGGGCGTTAATTTGAGAATGTTTTTGAGAGTTTTAAAAATGTTTTCAATACATTCGAACGTGTAAACAGTATATGTTCATACAATATCATGCGTTCAGCATCATAGCAAGCGTAGCGGGAGGGTAACCGCTTGTATATATATAGGGGAGACCGGGGCAAGATGACGAATGTCTTAATTTTTCCGTATTCCACTAGGTAGCAGCATCAAATGAACACTGCTGTCTCTCCTTTTTGGCTGTTCGTTCAACAATAGCATAGACACGCTGAAATCGCCATTTTTGTGTTAGTTGTGAAGCTTTGTTTGTTTTTTGCTGCCACGATATAACTTTTATGCATGTGTAAATAAGCTCTGCTAAAGATACAGGTAAGATATAACGTTTCTCTTTAATATTTATGAGTAACTTGGTTTAAGTACTACCTATTACAATGCATAAATGTCAATTAATTGCCTTCCTTCAGGTAATGAGAACGAATATTTTAAAACAGACAGTCTGGGGCAAGATGACGAGCTCGTCATCTTGCCCCGTGTTTTGGAATTAATTAAACTAAATATTGTTGTCCATTCTATTAAATCCTGTGAACACTTGTTTGTCTGTGTGTATGTCCGCGAACTTGCGCTTCCATCTTTTCTAAGGCTAAGGGGTGCATCGGATTGGGAAAGGTTTCATTCGAAAAGGGGTGACCAGAGGAAGGTATTTTAATCATCCGCTTCCCTAAAGAGGAAGGAATGTAACAATAATTCGTTGCTTCAGAGCTACTGGCTTTTACCTGCTACCTTTTCTGATTTTTTGCGAGAAAACGAATGCTTCCTGAACTTGCAGAAAGTGCCCCATCAGGAACTGTAGTGATAACGGCTGAAACAATGAGGGTGCCTTTTTCTCTTTTTTGCAAACAGTTTTATCTTCATGTGAAACTAAGCAAAGAATCTCCTACTTTGTTGATTTTTGACAATCACAAAACTCATATAACTTTGCAGGCTATCTTATATTGCAGAGCGAAAAACATCATGTTTGGGTTGCCGCTGCATGCATCACATCGTCTCCAGCCCTTGCTGAGTCATTTTTCGACCAGTTATAAACGCACTATAGCCAAGCATGTGACAACTTTATGGTCACTCATCCAGAACAAACTATAACAGACAAAAATATTGGTGAGGTTTTGAGCATCACTTACTTCAAATCAGCTACAATTGGAAATGTTTGAAAGGGTTTAAGGAATATGGGATCGAGCCTCATAATCCTCTTGTGTTTAGCGAATATGACTATGCTGTGGTAAAAACTACTAACCATGATGCTGTTGGCGAGGAAACTGAGAATAGTAGTGCTAATCCTCAGACCCCGGTAGTAGAAAACCAACATATAAACCCTCCAGAAAAACCAGAACTTATGTTAAATGCTGATTCCGATGCACCAAAGAAGCTTGTTAGTGTTTTTTATTTCAAACCATTGCCTAAAACAACATAATGTGAGAAAAAAAAGAAAAAGCAAAAAATTGAGCTCTAGCATTCTTACAAGCACACCCACCAAAGAAATGTTAGAACAAAGGGTAAAGCAGAAGGAATAACATGAAGTTTTAAGAAAAACAGAGAAAAGAACCTCGTGAAGCTAAAAAGGGAGTAAAAAACCTCAAACTGTTCCTGTAGGCCTAAATCTATAAAATCCAGGCCAAACATTCCAGTTGTATCAACTTCAAAGGACGGTGTTATAAGATGTCCTGCTTGTGAAGAGGAACCGTCCAACAGAAGAATGGATCCAGTGCTGTAAATGCCAAGAGTGGTGGCATAAGAATGTCCCAACTATAAAAATGGCATTTTTCTTTGTGACTATTGTTAGGCACACAACTAAACACTTCAACATTACGTTACAATGCATTACGCTTAGTTTGATACTTTGTGAGATGTAAAAACACAGTTATCATTTGTTAAACCATGTGACACATTCAAAAGATAAAATATGTTCAACCTTTTTCAGTGCCACCATCTTGACCCAACTTGCTCCAGTACTGGGGCAAGATGACGATTTGTTAAGGTTATGAAAAAATAAAATTATCCTTTACTTCTTTTATTTGAAAAACTAAATGGTAATATATTTTAATACTACAAAGGGCTACTCTAACAATTCACGTAAAATTGATTTTATTATGCTTAAAAATAAATTAATAAGCAACAAAAAGTTGTTAATTTCGTCATCTTGCCCCGGTATCCCCTATATATATGTATATATGCATAATTAATAGATACTACAGGACTTTTTCCTGACTTAAGGTGTGTAAAATCTGTTCCTTTTTAACCCTAAATAAAATGACTTCAAGAAAGAGTTAAGAATAAATATGAAAAATTCTTAACTGATAAGACTTTTTAAATTTTTTGATTATATTTATACCTTACCAAATGGAATTGCATATTAAAATATTCAGTTAAACAGGAACGTATAAACTGGAATAGCGCAGAAGGAGAAAAAATAAATTACTAGATTTTTTAAAATTTATATCCTCGTTTGGCAACTCTCCATCCTCCGTAATACACGAAAATACTTTTCTTAAATTGATAAAACTTTTAAAACTTTTAGAAGGAAATCTCAATTTAGAAATGCATATTCATGTAAAATATGCTAAATTGTTACATCTTAAATTTTTCTACATAAATTACCTGCTAATTAAAAAAAATTATTTGAATGAAAAATTAATTAAGGAAAAGTTTTGAACAGAGAAAATTGAAATGTTCATACTTATTTTGCGCTTGAGTTTTCCTTCAAGCAATTTTCCATAAATTATAACAAAATTTGCGTCTTATTTATTTTTTCTTTAAATAGATTAAAATTTTCAGCCTACCCTCACCCACCCATGTTAGGAATTTTTATAAATTTTTATGACAATAAATGAAGTAGAATGGCTTAATATGGATTTGCACAAAAATTAGAGTAAAACTTCTAATTTATTAAGATTTACTTGCAAGAATTAAAATAAGTTAAAACAAAAATAGGAAAACTACATAGGATGATTTTATTTCTCTTTTGAAAGGAATTCTTACGCGCTAATTGTCTTAAATATTTATTTCGAATATATATTAAAACAAAGTATCATTGAAAAAAGTAAAATTGAAAGTAATAAAGTTAGAAAGAAATCAACATTACAAAAGTTCCCAAAAATGTTTTATTGTTTATTTAATTGAAACTAATTGAAAAAGTTGCAAGTAAGCAAAATTAATTTCTCATTTTACCCTACTTCCATTCTTGATAAAGGGGTCTTGAAATTTCGAATTCTTTATCTCAGTTCTTTTGAATCTTATCAATTCGTCTTACAATAGATTTAAGTGTTTTTTAGAAAACGTTGGAAAAAAAGTCACGTCGCTGTATACCAGTGCTTCTGAAACTTTCTAAACTTGAGACCCAATTTTTAGTCATAAATTTTTCATCGCCCCCCTTCAATAACAATGTATTGAATTCAATAATAATACAGAGGGTCTTTTACACTTTATGGAAACGATTTGATAGTTAATTTCTATCAATAAATACCATATTTATTGCGGAAATTTGCTTCTATCTGATAGCCATAATCTAGACAATAGCTTTAGCTTGAATTTTTCATGAAAGTAAACTTTTTCTTAGTATTGTCAGGCAAACTTTACTCCATTCCTCTTAAACCGTTTTCCAAAATCCGTTGAGTGTTCTTGGATGCCGTTTTCCTAAGGCCCATTTTAATATACCGAGAAAGCCCAAAAGTCCATTGCAGAAGCGTAGAATGCTTTTACACGTATTTCATCAAATGGGATACACTTTATTCCTGTTTCTGATTCTTTTAATAAAACTTTCCAGATCTGACATATATATATATATATTAGCGTAATTTGTGTTCACAAAAAAAAGGAGATCCAGATGAGTCATAGTTACCAAGGAGTATAGGATCGCCTACCACTTTGAGAGGCAGAAGCGAGCAAAATTAGATTTGCTTCAGTGATGGAAAAGTTAAAGTACGATACTAAAATAGCTACCCAATCTGATTTATTGTTCAAAGAAATATCACAGCAAGTGCTCAAATTAACGCCCATGTACCATGCGTGTTGTTGTACAACGATAAAAGAATGCCCGTGTTGCACCCTCGTGTAGATTCCTGGTGTTGTGTTAAGTTTGTTTGCGGAAACAAAGATTTTTGAGTGAGCTGCGAGACTTTCCACCGGGTCCACAGGCGTCTCGAAAATTAAAGAGGTTTAGGTTCAGTGAGTGAGACCAAGATGCGTGTTCCCCATATCCGAAGATTTGACAGAGTAAGTGGTATTCAAAAAGCGGCATTCTGTGAAAAATCTTTCAGTGAAATGCGTTGTTGCAGCAAACAAAATTAACACAACACCAGGAATCATGGACAGCGGGATTGCGCCATTTTTTGGCGAAGGACAACACGCGTATACATTTGTGTAACTTTTGGTATCGTTTATTTCCTTTCCGAACACTGTTGTAAGTTCAGATTTTAATTATAATTTTACTTTAAACTCTGCCTCTCTGAATGGAACATGTTTTTTGATCATTTTTATTTGTCTTGGTGGGTGCTGTCAAAGTCTCTTATTTTGTAAATACAATTTAGACTCTCTCTGTCTCTCCCCCTCATTTTCTCTCACACACACAGACACGCACGCACAATTTGCTTGTTAACAATCAATCATTAACAAGATATTATGTTACTATAGTTCTTTATTTCATGCTAAACAATAGGCAACTAAATAGCATGGCTTTGCAAGCCAAAAATTGTAAGGCTATGCACATACTTGTATTCTAGGTTAATCTCTATAATGTTGTTATTTTTATTCATTTGTATACTTCTAGTACGTATATTTTTCAAAGAATTTTCAGAACATAATTCTATTTTGAAATAATAAAAAAAAACTTAGACATATAATTCTTGATATTAATACATTTGTAAAGATAAAAAACTTACATGAAAGAATAAATGAATGTTCTATTAACTATACTACTAATTCTGAATTACGTTTTTTTGTACA
Source organism: Trichonephila clavata (assembly GCA_019973975.1). Lineage (NCBI taxonomy): Eukaryota > Metazoa > Arthropoda > Arachnida > Araneae > Nephilidae > Trichonephila > Trichonephila clavata. The sequence continues at coordinate 52,449 of BMAO01031478.1, read as the reverse complement.
AAATTCCTTTGTTTAAAAAAATACCGAATGCACACACAGAAAGAAAGAAAAAAAATAAGGAAAGTTTTTTAATTCCATCTACATTCTTATAAATAGAAAGTTGTTTTAAGGATTTTCCCTCAAATGAAAGGTTACACAACTTTGTCTTATGAAACTAAAATAATTATTCTGTCATATAATTGCAGCATAATAAATCGTAATGAGAGGATTCATTTAAAACCTAAAGGAACTAAATACTTGACCTCCTAAGAAAAAGTATTGAGTAGCAAAGAACAGAAGAGAAAAAAAAGTAAGAAAAATGAAATTTTCGAACATGCTCTAGGTAGGCTTTGTGAACATGATCAAAACTGATATATCTTTCTGTAAAAATATAATATGTATAGATATTCTTTTCCAAAAGTTTCTAGAGTCAAATCTTAGTTTAAAATAAATAGCAAATACTCTGGAGACGCTGAGTAAGTAAAGTCGTAACGATGAGTCTTATGAATCAAAAATGGAAACGAAAGGACTGGATGTTATTATAATCTTGTTTATTTACAGACCAGTCTTTGGACTAAATTTAACTTAATAAATTATAGTAATTTTCATTTGTTCAAGACTGTTGGAATTATGCTTTAGGAATTGAGTATTTTATTTTTTTTTTTTTGAAAATAATGCACCATGTCAACCTTAGAATACAAATTAGTTTATTTTTAGGAATCTCGTTAAAAATATTTTTTTAGAATATGTTTGAAATATTTTTTGGAAACATTTTATGGTTTTTTATTTTAAATTAAGCTTGTATTTGAAAAGGAAATAATTGATTCATTATTTTAATTGTTTACAGGTTACAAAGAACTGATTAGTATTATTTGATTTTACTTTATTATTTTAAAATTTAGAATAATTATAGTTGTATCAAATGGTAAGTATTGAAGGAAAAAAATAAATCTGTTGTAGTAAAAATATTGTTTCAGTAAAAATTTTAAAAGATTTCGAGAAATTAAATTTGTGTCATAAATACGAATTTTCATGCCCAATTTTCCTTTAAAATATCTACTAATACCTTTCGAATGTAACTGCTTGTCATTATATCATCTTGTTGTGTATGCATCATATATATGCATTGAGTTTCCTTTTCTTTTTTAAAGAAGGAAGTTAAATATGACCATTATAGAAAAGAAATTATATTTTATTTATAAAGTACTAGGTACGCTTAACTGTATTTAAATATATTTCAAATGCAAGAAGTAAGCAAAGTGCAAGAATAACAAACTTATCGTTTGTTTCAATTTTGGTATTTAAACAAATAGATAAACTCAGAAAAACAGTTCACGGCTTAAACAAGATCTCTTTGGATTAATGATTGCCAAAGGAAGGACTTATAATCAAAACGGTGTTAAAAGGTATTTGTTTTAAATCCAAATTTATAGTTTTGGAGCTACGAAAGTGCATAAAAACAACAAGCACAAAGTTATGTTCTCACTTTAAATATTTATCACTGTTAAACATTGTAAATATTCTATAGTTATTTACTTCTCTTTTTTTAACATACGCAAATGTTGAAGTTTATGATTTATATCAAAGACTGAGTAACAGACTAGCATAACTACGAATGCTTACAGAAAATTGGTTGCTGCTTGTAATAAAATAAAATGCAATAATTATAATAATTTTTATACTATATGCAGAAGTTTACTGTAACAGCCACATGTGTGGTTAAATAATTTTATGAAATTCTAAAAATAATAAATTCAAGTATGTTTTATTATTTTTAAGTATATATATTGCAAGAAAATCTTTCTTTTATATATATGTAATACCAGTTATTCTCTTTTCAGGAGAAAAACGAAACAGGTTTTTTAAATCAATACATTCGCTTTTATAATATGACTTCTACTAAAATGTAAATTTTATTTCAAACACTCGAGTCTTTGTAAATAGTATTTGCTCATTTCCCACTCCTTCCTTAGTTTTATTTGAAATTACATGAACTGAGAAATGTGACATGTGCAAGAGAAGAACACCATAAGAATGCACCAGAAAACCATTTGCCTTTTAGATCTGTTTTTGAAATAAAATTTATCTCTAAGGATGGTATTTGATGTCCTTCTTCTAAGAAAAAGGTGTTATTTATCAAAGAAATCAACAAAATATAATGGTTAGGGAGTCTTACAGAGCAATATTATGAAATGCACAATTGTTCGAGGAAAATATAGAACGATTCTTTGAAGTAATATATTTTATAAGCTATAAAGAATCTAGATAATTCAACGACTGATAAACATCATTTCAAATGTTTTATTGCTTATGTTAAGCACACGAGATGATGTATAAAGACTTAAATTAACCAAATAATGAACTTGTGATATCATTTATGAAATGTAATCTGAAAGTAAAAGATAATCCCTAAATGTAAGAAGAATTCATAACTATATTTTGAAAGAATGGAAGATACATGAGGATATATTTTATTTTATTCAAATGGATTTTGGTGCGATAATGAAATTTAACGTACTCATATTTTTATTGCAAATTTTTCAAATGGAAAAAATGAAACACATCCTGAATGAATTTTCTAATAACTGAAAATATGGAATTTTTATACTATTGTTTTAATATCAAGACCCGAGGGCTAAAATTTTCCCATCAATGGGTTAGCAGATGGAATACAAAACCAACTTGCTTGAAATAAAATGATGTAGATGATTGTCCATACTTTCCACTAAGACAATAGAGAGAAGAAAAATTTAGTGGTTAACATGAGAGTCGGAATTTAAAAATATAAAAAAGAAAAAAAGTAAACCAGAAAGAAATTGTGTTTACATTTTACTTTTTACCTACTAATACTTCTATCTGATAATTATCATGTTTAGATAGGAATTTTTTAAAATTTTATCCAGGGAGCAGGCTCGCTTGATCCTAACATTAATGGTCACGTGGAATGACTGAGTCACTCCAATCCTTTTTCATAATTATTCTTATTGTACAAGATAAAAACAGTAATTTTAGAGAATAATTTAACTAAGAAGAAGCATACTTACCTACTTTTAAGGACTTCAATTTGTCTTTGAAAATTTGAGAAAAACTACATTATAAAACTTGTGACGGTGCTTACGCGTTTCACTAACCTTCTCTCAAGTATTTAAAGACTTTATTATTTTAACCAATCTCCGCCGAGAGCCAAGGGTGACTATGCAAACAAGATAGTTTCGGGTTTAGCGAGTTCGAAAAAGATATAAAAGGAGAAATGAAATGAAGAGAGAGAGGATGATTACGAGGTTGATTAAGAAGGTGATTCTGAGAGATTAGTTTAACTTGTGAAGTATATTCGCCGGGGAAGACTATTGAAAAAGGTTCATTAATTCGGTTCGGACGGAACTGAAGATATCAAAGATTGAAGCCGCTCCTTAGAACAATCCAGTATTAGAGAAACCTGCCTTAAAAAGTATCAGGTCAGTTATTTTCATAAATTAGATATAAATGCGTAGTTTGATTGTATACGTTATTCTCCGTGGTTTCAGTTAGTATTCCGTCGTTTATAATCTTCTCTCCACTGAATGCTAAATGATTAATATTTGTATTTCTATAAGAAATAAAAATATATTAAAATAATAGTCGTTCATGACCATATAATAAAGAGAATACATACAAACTAGACAACTGAACTAAATATTTAAATTCGTGACTTAATAAACATAAATCACAACATTAAAAGAACAATATTTGCAGCGAAAACTGTCATATTTTGTTCAAGTTATTGTTTTACTGTCCTTTGATGATCGACAAAGAGCATACTTGTATAGTTGTGGCTTTATATTTTTCTTGATGGATTTTTTTAGGTAGCATTTAAAAACTTTCCTTTCAACTCAAACGTTTCATGTTCGTCACTTTTCTCAAATTTACTTTCACTATCATGATTGATATACATTATTTCATCAGGTTCTATTCTTCCTTGATCAGTTTCAACTTCATCCAATAGAAATCGCACAGATGCCCATTTCTTTCTATATATTCTGTTCATTTACACTTATAAACCATTATGAGTCGCACAACACAGCAATCAAAACTACTAAGGCATTTACAGGAGAAAAATGTAGCCTTTTCGTATAAAATATTTTGGAAGAAAAGTGGTCACGGGGGGGAACTGTCACCCCAAGTACCTTGAGATTGTAAGAAAACGTTTGCCCTTCCCAAAAAAGTGAAAAATAAATTTTAGTTTACATGAAGACTGTCATATAGGAGGATACCGATAAGGTTATTAGTAACAAATGAACTGGTTTCCCAGAATTAAAAATTTAGTGAGCCTAGGGTGACTCTGTGCCCCAAGCGACCGCTTCCTGCTTAATAAAAATTTTTACTCTATCTATCAAATTCAGAAGTGCAATTTCTTGATAGTAATATTAAAGCTAGCATTGTTTTCAAATTTATTTTAAGAAATGTAACTAAATACTTGGATTTCTTCGTGCATAATTCTTAGACAATTTGAGATTTTAAAAATATTTATGTATGTGTGATGTGGAAGAATGACAACACATTCAGGTACCAATTACTATGAGCAAATTAAACTTTAACTTCAGAGATTAGCTTCTTTGAAGGTGATATATTTGTATTTTACATTTTGGCAATTATTCCCAATTATTTTCAGATGTGAACAATAATAAATCTCGAGGATTAATTTACGGCTTAAGTGACAGGTTAGTTTTCAACCAATAACAATTATATTGGTTACAAGGGAAAGTTCTGTCATTTTTTTGAAGAAAATACAAAAACTTTTTGCACTTTTTATTTAAAAGTTAATCTAAAATATAATGTACTTTGTTATATATAACTGTCTGCAAGCGTTCTGGCAGCTTATCTGACCCCCTGCAAAGGAGTCCTCTGTTTTGGAGACAGTGTTCTTCCACTGCCATTTGGACACCCTCATAATTTACATATTTATTTCCATCAATAAAGTTTTGCAGTGACTTGAACAGATGATAATCAGATGTGCAACATAAGGAGTATATGCTTGGCTGGTTTAAAATTTTCCAACCCAACTCTGTAATTTTTTATGCTGTTTTTCTTGCCACGTGTAGTCTAGAAATGTCTAGACTGACACCTTTCCTGTTGGCCAAAGATGGATGTTCATTTTGAATTTCTTAAAACAAAACATCAAGTTGTGAAGAGTAACGACCGTTTCGTTTTCTTTCAACAGCACAATATAAATTTCTGATGTACACCAGCCTTGGATGTGGATGGTGGTGTCTCCCCTTTGTAACCATATGCTTTTTTTCTAACCCCGTACTTGTACAGTATCTAATTTCATCTCCAGTCACCAAGTGGTCCAAAAGCGGTTCCATTTTGTGACGAGCAAGATTTGAGGAACATATCGAAATTCTGTCCATTAAAGTTCTTTTGTCTAATTCGTGTGGCACCCAAACATTGAGTTTGGACATGAAACCAAGTCTTTTAATGTAATCAAAAGCAGTAGTCTGATGAGTTGCAAGCTTGAATGCCACTTCTGTGGAAGTTAAAGGGGGAATTGTCCTGATCATACTGCGTTGCAGTTCGTCACTGTCATTTAATGGCCTTCCTGATCTGGGTTCATTTTCAAAGAAGACCATCCAAGCAAAATTTTCCAAACCGTCTTTTGCGTGTTCGAGCTGTTACTGCTTCTCCTTCAAACACATCACAAAAGATTTTTTTTTGCCCTCCATTGCGTTATTCCCTTTTTGGAACTCAAACAACGAACAATGTCTCTTTTCTCTTCATTCTTGTTGACAGTTTACAAGTTTAAAAAACTGGCTAAAATGCAAAAAAAAATGTGTATTAATCATCAATAGTATATTAATCGAACTGTTTAAACTGGTTTCAGTCTGATTCGAATTCTTGATATGGATCAACTACGCATAAAAGTGCTCGTGTTCAAAACCAACCGAACTTTCCTTTATACCCAATAATTTGCTTTTAATAAGGCTTGTATTACTCATCAACCAAAAATAAGTTTACAATAATACATATTCAAAAATCACGCAAATATTGAATAATACATTACTTCAAATCCGAAATCATTACTTCGCATGAGGCAAGTGACATGCTCAATCGCTGTCAAATTTTTTAATCCAATATTCTTTCCTTACGTAGGCCCTATAAGAAATTTCTAAATTCTTCTCATGTAGTAATTATCCTAGATCCCTCTGAAATTTTATAGATGGGTCTATTTTTGTCTCTAAATTTGGAGACTTGGGTACAATTGGAGGTGAATTTTGTCACCAAGTGTATTCTTATACCTTAGCATTATTGAAAACAACAATCTTCATGGCTTACAAACGAACAATACCATTTCAACAAAGAAGCAAGCAAATTCTTAGACTTCAGTAACGATATTATTAATTATTTCATTAGAGGTGATTTGCATTTTAACGAATTTTAAGAGAAAATGCTTGATTTAAAGTAAATTATCATAACATGCATTTTCTCAGCATTTTTAAATAATGATATGCATTGTGAATTTCTTTTTTCATAAAAACAAATTCAAGTTGTTATTTAAAGGATTTTCATAATCACCAGTTTGATTAAAATAATTGAAATTTCATCAGGAATATAATTTATATTGTACTCAGTAAAAAATATTTTCACTTTTTGATTCCAGCTCAGCTGCATCGGAACATTTCATTTGGAAATTTTAGTACGACTCTCATTTAAAAAACACCTTCTTATAAAAAAAGCAGTCATTTTAAGAAGTGTTCAAACACATGAATTACTGTTTGAATAGTTGTTACTCTTGAAAACTTTAATTTCCTGTACAACATGACTTAAATAAAGTATTTTCTTAACGAATGTCAGACAAACATTGCAATTTGTGAAAAGTAATTGATTCAAACTAAATTATGTTTCTTAATAATGACTTATCACATAAGTTCCACCGTGGATCTAAAAACTCATTATTCTTTCCTAAATACTCAGGCGTGTACCCGAGACCTCTTTACTAATACCCTTCTTCTTTCTATTAATCATCGAATCCTGTTTTGTCTATAAATAAGAGAGACTTTATGTCGCCAACAGCCTTTAATTACTGAAGTAGCGGTCGGAGTGTTAAATCAATCAACCATCTCGCCAACCGACGATTAATGTCTGTTTAAAAGAGAATTAGAGGTACTTATGGTATAACGTGGCAGAATTATCAACATTTTTTTGATGAAAAATTGTGTGGAGAAGTGATTAATGTGTGTGTGTATCTAAAGTTAATTATAAAAAATGTTCTTCGAGCAAGCAACGATAAGTATTAAGATCACACGATGTCTGAAAATGTTGGAATGGGAAAAATCAAAGTTTAACTGGATTTATTTTACAAAATAAATAAATAAATAGTTTTAATATCTAACTGAATTTTTTTTACACTTTTAGTTCCTTTTCTTTGTTCCTTTTGGACATACGAACACCTACTAATTAAGTTTAATTGAAATTTTCCAGTCATTTATGAAAAATCGGCTATTTTTCGAATTTTTTTATTCCTTAAATAGTTTTTTACCTCGTGCATATCGAGAAATTCAAGCTGAACTCTGAGAAATTCAGGTAATTAGTTAAACATATTAAGCATAAAAGTTTACTTTCTTGAAAAAGTTTATCCTCTGATTTGAAAATTGGCAATGAAGCTTTGTTGTTATTGCTAATGCCATCTGTCTGACGTAGTTAGATCGAGGTCGATGAAATTCATTGTGGCAAAGGGCTAGTTGGACGCCTGTCGTTAGCCGTAGCTTCGAGCACCATACTGGTGATATTACGTGTTGACTTGGTTCCCCCGATTCTGAGACAGAACACCCTGGAGGTTGTCAGGGGCCTCCCATCTCTCTTCCCCTTCCACCAACTTCACGAGATGACTTGCGGCTCGACGGCTATTCAGAGTACACCCATACCGCAAAGGCACTATACATTTACAAACATTGATGCCTTCTCGGGGATTCAAACTCAGGCCCAAAGGCTCAGCAATCAGCGTTACTAACCACTATATCGGAGGAGCGGCGGTACACAGTTTTAATAATATTAAATTATTCCAAGATGGAATAACTCAGTACGAAAATTTTTTTTAGTAATCATCCAACATTTATTGCTTTAAAATAATAACTAGTTTATTGAATTCTTTTTTAAACATTTATTGCGTTATTTAAACTTTTCTTTAAAACATATGTTTCTTAAACATATCATTATGTAAAGTTTAAAATTAAATTCAAGAAACTAAAGTGTAAAACATTGTTGCTAAATGTGTCATTAAAGAAAAATTGAATATTTATTTTTAGGGGTTTGTACATTTATTATATTTATACAATTCCTCAGCGTGTGGATGAAATAGCGATACAAACCTAATGCAATAGCTATTAGATATTTAAACAAAGTATGAGTCATATGTGTTGTAAGGAATAAAGGAAAAGATTACTTTCTCATTATTTTCAGATTTGTCATTACTAATGAAGTCATTTAAATATTTGTTTCTAAAACTGTTCACATTTTTAAAACCACATATTAAAAAAAATATTACATAATAAAAAAAATGTCTTTTGTTTTCAAAAACACATATATTACAGCAATTTCCTTCTTCATTCCAGCACGCACATGTACATATTTTCCCAGTATTTACGACGTTGAATAATAAAAATATACAACACTCTAAACTAAACTTTGGCGGACTGATTAGGCGAGAAGAACTTACCCAACGTCCATACTATTAAGTATACCCCGTAGCTGAGTGTGAAACTGTAAATACGCCTTGTGTTAATTTTAGATTCTAAATTTTAAGTTAAAAATATTATTTTATTAAAAATGATTCCCGTTCGCTACCTGTTAATTTCAATAAACCTTGGGCCACTACTTTACACCCCACCTAATACAGAATCAAGTTCAGGAAATTAAAAAAATAGAGATTAAGAAAATTCTAAAACAATTCTAGGAAATGACATTCTTTTGCTAAACATATTTTATTCGTTAATACATTAAGAGTAATAGCTCCAAAACATAGGTTTATATGAAATTTATAATTCTTTGTTTTTTTGGTGTTACAGGTAGGTTCATTTTCTTTTACTTTATAAGCTTAATTATTATAATTTTGGAAGGATGCAGGTTACTACTGTTTGACTTTCAAACATTATAAATTTACCATTATCAACTTATTAATAATTGTCAACATTAATAAACCTAAATTTTTACATTTATCGTAATTTTTATACTAGAATGACGAATGAGAACATTATGACTACATGCAGGAAGGACGGAATGACTTTTATCCTTAATATATTATTGCAATACGAATAAAACGTTAGGCCATCCCTTTTTTGAGAAAAAAATACTCTTTACTCCAATCCCTAACAGTAATTTTCATTATGCGTTATTAGGAGAAAAATCTTTAAGACTTAGTTTAATGAAATATTTTACATCATGTGTGTGTGTTTTTTTTTTATTCTTAAGTATTTTTTATCATTTATTTTTAATTCACTCAAAACTACAGAAATACATAGAAGAAGGAAAGTTTTAAAAAATGTTTTCGAAATTTAAAACAATTTATTTTTAAGTAATCAGATAGTAATTGAAATTAATCTTTTTTTAAATCTGAAATCCTTTTATATATAATTTAAATATTTGGATGATGTTTTTACAAGTATTGTTAAAAAGGCTTTTCAAATTTATTCGCTCCTAAATGGACATGTTTACTGTAGGCTTTTTTAATAGATTTAAAGTAAGTGTGAAGGCATGGTTGCCGAACATTTTATTTATTTCGGAGTGTTTTCAAAGATGAAAAGACTAATTTTAATACTTTAACTGCCCACCAAGTCTCTTGAAAGTGACTTTTGTAAAGACGTAGCTCATATTTTGATGCATTAGTACAATTTATGATTACATTTCGCTTAGTAAAAAGAGAGTAAGCAAATATGTAATTATTTTTAGCGAAATGACATCATTTAACTTATTTCAGACTTCAACAAGGAGCAATAAACAATTTAAAAAGTGGACATTATAGAAAACAATATTTAAATTGAAGCCAAGTTACACAAGTAAAGATCCTTGTGCAAAACTTATTTAATGCTTCTATTTATTTTATTCTATGCAGGTAAATTGAGTTTTTGCCCCTGATGAACATGCAGTCCTTTTTATTGCGTCTTTCGCAGTCGCATCTTTTTTTTTTTTTAAATGAAGCAATGGGAAAGACTTTCCTTCTTTTATTTTGTCATATTTTAATATTTATGGTTGTTTGATGCACTCTTCGGCGCAACAAAACGACTAAAATGTTTCTTAAAAAGCCTCTTTTGCGTGCTGAAATCGCTTAGAATTTCCAGCAAAGATAGAGGTATAAAAATACAAAAGAAAAAGTATCAGTCAACTCTGATCTTTGACTTTAAGTCGGCACATCTGCATCAAGCTCCAGGATGATTTTAAAACAAGAAGTAAAAATAACAGTAAATGGGGAGAATGGAAGAAAATCCCATTTTTATTATTTTTCTTTTTGAAAAATAAACAGATAAAATGGCTTTTGCGGAGATATTTGAAATTCTGATAGAAGTTTTTAGCCTACTTCAAACAAAATGGCTGAAGTGGAAAGAGAACTATTGGTGTCACTACGGTAAGCGACACAATTACAGAAATGTAAATATCATACCTTTAATTTGTTGATTTTATGAAATAAAAGGGATGCTTTTCAAAGACATTAAAAAAATTAACTTTTTTATTGGTGAAAAGATGAAAAATCCTTTATTTTAATTTATGAACTGGAAACAAAGTCAGGATATATATTTAAAATTGTGAACAGGTGAAAAGAATGAATAATAAATAAATATTCGTTGATTGAGAGATTTTTTATGAAAACAATTCAGAAAATTTTAATTATTATAAATGTGTGTGTCTTAATCCTAAATTTAAACTATTGTTCTCTCAAAAAATTTATTCATTATAATGTGATATTATAAATAAAAATTTAATAAAAAATCCAATTTTATTTTATGTTATTGAATCCTTTATAATTGTATTGGACAGATGTAAAGAAATATGTGCGTTGCCTTGTAGATTAGTTTCAAATTAAAACAAATTCCAGCCTAAAAAAATAACAGCATTTTGTTTCAATTAAAGAAAGTATAAATTTTGTTAAAACAAAAATAATAGTAAAAAATAGATATAAAATTGAATCACATTCATCCAACTGATTAAAAGACAGATTTGATTGCAAATCAGTTATAATTTATCCATATGTTTGATGGAGAAAAACAACTCACTCACCCACTTCTCACGATATCTCCGGATCTATTCGACGAATGAACGTGAAAATTGGTAGGCATGCTTCTTTCATGAAGTAGAGAGCAGGAGAACGGATTTTGTAAAAATCGACTCCTAAGGGGTGGTTGCGAAGGATTAAGAGGCGTTATAGATAATTATTCCTGTTTTTGAGCTATTAGAAAAACAAAATTGAAAGGGTTTTGCAAAAATTGACCCTTAAGGAGCGTTGTGGGGGGCTTAAGGGGCATTATGGATAAAAGTTCCCATTTTTGAACTATTAGACACACGCATTTGAAAATTGGGAGGAATGCTTCTTTCATAGAGCTAAGATATGAATAAAGAAGTAAGTGAAAAACGATTTCAGGAGAGTTGCGAGGGATTAAGGGGCTTCATAGATAAATATACCCATTTTTGAACTATTAGATCTACAGACTTAAAATTAAGCAGGCATGTTCCTTTCAAGGAGTACAAAAAGGGTTTATTGAAAATAGACCCCCAAGGGTCGTTTTGAGGAGTCAGTGAGCATCATAGATAAAAATTTCTTTTTTTGAACTGTTAAGCTCCCCATACATGAAATATGGTAAGCTTGTTTCTTTTGTTGAATAGAGATCTGTTTAGAACACACTTTTGTGGAAATTGACACCATGCATCGACAAGGAGTTACTGGGTTGTATAGACAAAAAAAAGTCAGTTTTCGAACTACAAGACCAGCAATAACTAAATTCGGTATGCGTGCGTCTTGTTTTGAGTTGAAGTCCGTTAAGATAAACTTCGTATTGAAAAAGAAATTCTGTTTTGTGCAATTAGACTTAGATTTGAAATTTGACAAACATGTTTATTTTGTTGGTTTGAGATCTACTTAAAATTGGTTTCGTGGGAATCCACATTTGGGGTCCTCCACTTTGGAGATAATCCTATTTCAATATTAGAAATTCAATTCTTGTTCTTTATAAATCAAGAGGTGAGGGTTATCAGAATGTTTTTCAATGCAATCGAATACTTAATTCGAGGACTTTGATGTCAATAATACATATATATATATAATTTATGCTTAGATACAACATCATGAAATAATAACCCAGTGAAGCTTGTGGGTAATGGCCAATTGATTTATATTAATATATAAATTCAGAAATCAATTGGTAGGAAAATAAATCTTCGGATCATGCATGAAAAAGTTGACTAAAACGAATTAAATAAAGTTATGAGAAGACCAATTTGTCACAAATATAAAACATCAAAGTAAATGGTTTTATCAGATGGAATTTTCTAATTGCATAAAGTAAATTAAGTTACTCTTTCTGTTTACAAGGAAAGTAATATAAAATTAATAATGAAGAATATTTAAAAAAGTAAATGAATAAATAATTTTTTTCTTCGAAAATATTAAAAAGTTATTTCAAGAAGATATTATAAGTAAACATATATGACAGTCTAAGTATAAACAAACATATAAACATGCAAAAATAAATAACACAGAGTTTTGGAACATATAATCCATTTATTGAATAAGGAAAATTAAAAGCAAAAAAGTTATCTCGTAAATCATTAGACGATGTACTTCAAAGATTAAAATAATCTCAAGCTTCTATACGACATGCAAAAAATTGATGATAAAAGGATTAAATATCAGTGCTTCATAGGTTTAAATTCTTTCAGAAAAAAAAGGATTACAGTTTTAAAGTAATTATAGCGCTGGTAATGAAGCTGGTTTCCAAAGAAACAATTTAAACGGATTAAAAGTAATAAAATTCGAAAGGGGGCCGCGTCTTCCTAATTGTCGCTGGTACTAAAATAAACATTATATTTCTGATGTGATCACTCTATATTAAAGCATTTATTCTTTTATACAGAGCACAGGCAAACTTTTTAAAACTAAGTCCAGGAAAAAAAAAGTGTAATGTTTAGCTAAGGGAGATTTCATAAAATGATATTGAGAATATTAATATTTTCAAAAGGAATACTCCAGTTAATAGAAGACACAGTGACGATCTTTGTAAGGAGTTAATTACTTCAAGAAGAGAAATATGGATTGTTTAACTAAAGATAATAGCCTATTTTTCTCTCGAGAGTTTATCACTGAAATTGATGGCGATGTATTTTCCCTTTGGCGAAATCCTTCCGATGATTTATTGGATTTCGTCCTCAAACTACTCTATTACGCTATTAAAGAAGGAAGCTGAAAATATATTAAGTTGATTTAGACGGATATTAATTTATTATACTATGTGTTTCGACAACTGGATATACAGAAGCTCGTTCGCATTTTATGGAAACGATTTTGATAGTTAATTTTTTTCCATGACTTTCGTATTTTTTGAGGCGATTTGTTTTTATCTGATTGCCATGATTCTCGACAATAGCTGTAGCTCTAATTTTCTATGAAAGTAAACATTTTCTTAGTACTGCGATGACAATTTTACTTCATTCCTCTTGAACCGTTTTCCAAAGTCCGTTCAGTGTTCGTGGATGCCATTTTCCTAATGCTTGTTTTAACAAACCGAAAGTATAAGAGTCCATTGGAGAAGTTTTAAGTAATGTTACAGATATTTCATCAAATCATATATACTTTATTCCTCTTTCTGATTTTTCTTTGCTAAATTAGTGGCTGTTGACTTAGACGTGTGACTAGAGGCTTTGTCCACTTGAAGATCAACTTCATCAATGTCCTTTCCATATAAGAGGCTGAAGTTTCTTCTTTAAGAAATTGATTCTAAAATATTCTTTTGATAGTAGAGCGAATTAATTTTGGCGTTACTTGAGACTTCTCTGATTTTTAATATGCCATTGTTAGAAAATCATATAACTATCATGAATCCCTTCGGGAACTTTACTATACACTGACTAACCATTTAATACTGTCATTCCCGTCAGTTGAGTGATATAAAAATTGATTTTCTTTCTACAGTCACTTAAATATACCCATACCTCATCGAGTTTTACCACAAATTTCCATTCTTCAGCTGTTAGGTGATTTTTACATAATTTTCTACAAGTTGCTTTTCTTTCAGCAATATGCTTTAAAAAAAGTAAACGAACTTTAGGTTTAGGCACCTTCTTTAAGGGGGTTTGTTACGTCCATAGGAGCCCATGTTAAATTGCGTAAGTTTATGTACCTTTTTTTCATAAACTACTTATTTCTTATGAACAAACTTTTACAATAGGCTATGTGTACTATCAACAACACTTTAACGAAGAGGTGTGTATTTTTATTAAAAATTAAATTAATTATGAATTTTTAAAAAATTGTACAATTTTTTAGCCATAAAATTTGGTTTAAAAAAGTCATATCTAAAGAAATGTGCTAGATGTATCTAATTCCTCCAATTAAAGTGTGTAAACATGTTAAAAGTCTGTTCACTGAAAATTTGAGGATTATATAATAAGTACTTTTTGAGAAAAAAGTACATAAAATGAAAAATAAAACATTTTGAGAAAACGGGCTCTAAAGATTTTATGAGCATTTACTTTGTTTAGTACTTCGCAGAAGCATTTGAAGCCTTTTTTTAACTCTTTACTTATACAAAAGACTTTTCTAATTTTCTTTTTTTTCATTTTTTTTAACAATTTTGCCTTTTTTAGGAATTTCAAGATGCTTTCGTTGGGCTACACGAATCCTACGTGTATCTAGGTTTTTGAAGCATGGCACGCAGTTATAACTTGGTTCAATATACAATGTTTTAAGATCATTAATTTTGCTACATGACTCATACTGAACGGTGCAATAGCCATATTTACCCCTAATTTTAGAGTTTTTAACCCACAAATGTAGATCGTGGAATTACAGATCATATGGTGTTATTAACTGACTCATTTGGGTTCTGAGTCTTTCCAAGTAAACATTTTATTAATAACATAGGATCACCTAGATCTCTAAAAAATTGGCTTAATTTAACTCATTATGGTGTATGTGTTTATGATCATAGTGCCTTTCGTTACATTCAGCTTCTGTCTCTTGAAATTTACACCAGGCATTTATAATCGCAGGACACAGTCCATGTTGAGGACTCTCGTTTGAAAACAGAAGATGAAAATAACCAGCCCAAACAGCAGTTTTGATCCTGTGTAGATCATTGGTAATATTTCTAATAGCTACACCATAATATCTTTGAATTTTTGATATTAAAATGTCGGAGAGTCGGTTACGATCTCTTAGGCTCTTTCCATCACTTAACTTTTTTCCCTCTGTTTCGCTTTTAAGATCCAAAAGACTTGTACCGATACATTTTTCTATAAGTCCAATACACTCTATTTTTCCCACTTGAACATCATATGGACTCGTGCTCATCAGAGACTAATGCAATTAGAAACACTGGTGCTTCTAGCAGAGCTTATTTGATGCGCGTCAGGGAGTAGCTTCGTTAAAAAAATAAATAAAAATGTTTCTAATTATCGCATTTTCTCATATCATATATCATTTTATACTAAAATATTTGAACTTTTAGAAAATATAAAAAAAGTGAAAATCGATAAATTTTCAAAAAATTATGTGCCGGACCCTGTTAACTCTAAATCCTTATGAATGATTTTAATTACAGTTTCAGATGATATTCTTAGTTTCGATGCAATGAATCTTTGAGTCGGCGTGTTTTCTTTTAGGATCAGAGGCTTCACATTCATGATAGTGCCGTGCGTTTGAACAATCTTAGGATGAGGTTTCGTGGACATATTTCCATTTTTACTTTTAGCTATAAACTTTTTTTTTCCTTTTAAATTTAATATATTATAAATACCTGTTTAGCCGAGAATTTTTAACCACTTTATCATTTGTTGATACGAATAATTCTCCTCGAAAAGATAACTTAAGAAACTTTCAAGAGATCTATCAAGTTTAAGAGCTTTTTTTTAAATAAATTTTTTTATTTTACATTCCAGTAAAAAGAACACTTTAGAAGACGATTATTCTAAAGTTTCCAAAATGTTATATCAAAATACAAACTAGAAAATAAATTACGAAATCGTTTCCATAAAGTATGAACGTCCATCTGCATTTCCTTTCTTCAAAATCTTCTAAAATCTTCAATAAAATAATCCGAAACTTTATCTCATTCCCGATAAGCAAAACTGAAATTTTCCAAAGGCCGAACTTTCCAAATTTACTCATCCCTCTCGCAGAGCTGGGAACTCCGACACATCAGACACTTTATTACCTTCTCTAAGAGCTTCGTTTTCAGTGGCACCAGGACTTAAAGATAAGAACTGGAAAAAACATCGCCAGCCACGAGTTCACGACCATGAACGAAAGCGAGATTAAATAGTTAAAAATAAAAAAAAATATTTAAAATAAAATTGTAGTTCGTTCTTTTTAAATTAATTAAGAAATATTTTTATAAATGCATAATTCTTTGACTCAAGTTATACTTTGCAACACTTATTGTTTAAGTAACCGCCCAGTGATTGGGCGGTAGTGTATCGCGCTTCCACGCCACAGGTCCAGTGTTTAAACCCAAGGCTGGAGAAGGTCGACTCAGCCCTTCATCTCTTCAGTGAGTCGATAAAATGATTACCAAGCTATTGCTTGGAAACTAAACACTGAGAGTTTCACGTCAGACTGACCACCAGACAGGCACATCTGCTCATGCACCTCAGTGCCCAGGGTCACGATAACTAAGATGGCACAGTTTTCCATGGCCATTCATGTGCTGTTGTGCCATTGAGTTTATTTTTATTACTTAATTTTTTTCCCTGTAAAATAATGTTTATTTTCTTTATTTTGGAATTTTGTGTAGTGGAATTTAATCATCTTAGAAGACATTTTATGCCTTAGAGTGTCAAGGGAATTTAGAAAAGTTCTCTGTTCTCTTATTAAAAAAGCCTTTTTTAAAAAAAAAAATTCGTTTTGTAAAAAAAAATCTTAAAAATTTGAAAATTATAATAATTTATAAAGATTGTGTGATTGGTTACATGTATTCGTATTTGTTAAGTAAGGCATATAACAAGTGACATTTTAGAGAATCTCTTAAGTTTTAAACACCAAAAAAAGCTTGAAAATGAATTAGGTAATATTAATTTTTACATTACGTATACCATCAGTGAAATTTAATGAAATCATTAATACTACTTAATACTTTAGTTATATAATAGTATATAAATGAAACCACAATATATTTTTTTGTTTTGTAGGGTTGAAACAATTTTTCTCCCCTCCAAACATTGATGCATTTTTATAAATAATAATAAAAAAATAATTTTTTCCATTGGGAAAAGTGTTTTCAATGTTCCTTAAAAAGAATATTCTTGTTTAAGGTTCTAATAAACCTTCATATTTAGGGCAAAACCAAAATTCTTCTTTTTAACCCTTTATAATCTATTTTTTTCTAGTAATGTTATTTTAAACATTTTTATGATTGATATTGATTTATAAAACGAAATTCCGTTACCTAATTTATTACCTAAGATTAATCTGATTTTTAATATTAATTTTTTGGGGGGAAGCACATTTACCACCATCCTCGGAGGGCTGTTTAAAGATAGAGCATCTTATGTTTTGCGGGCATTTCTTTTTATATCGAATTATATGATAGATAAAAAAAATTGCAAATTTAAGTTTAAAAAAGGAATTACGGATTAGATATATTCTGTATTCAAATGTATAAGATTTTATACACATTACTTTCTATAAAATGTCAAAAAGGCATAAATCCATAGTGGTAAGAGATGATGGTGCAAGATGTACAAACATATCTTGTTCTCTTCTCATGGGTTTTATGCAACCTCTATATGTTTTTTTGTAAAGTTGTCAAACAATCACCAACTTTAGTCTATCGCGTAGGTCAACAGTTTTCTTCCTTCTCTGTAAGCTTAAATTTTACCCTTTGCGTTAACGACTTGAAAATTCAAAAATCAGTTGTGCTAGCTGAAACACTAGCAGCCTTAGAGGAAAAAATAGCTTCTGAGTGACATTTAAAAATTAATGAAGTTAGGGGTAAGTATATTTACGATGCCTAATAAAGCATTAAATCAATATATAAATGTTCTAATATTATTTAATCCAAATACGAGCTAAACCTTTTTAACTATGCATCTATTTTGATGAGAGGTTCAAACAACAAGCACATTTTTAATTAATAACCTAACAATGTATGCGAAGCAATCAAAATGAGGATTGTATGAAACGACTTATATTCAATAATTCCGCAAAATGGCGAAACTCTTGCTTGTGAACAAGGTAGGATCACCCAAATTGGTTCCAACGTTTTTATCTCTCTCTCAGATAAGTACCTTTCCTAAATAGCGAAATGATAATTCTATTCTAAAAAACAATAAAATCAACTTTCTTTAATCTTGGTTTTCAAACTCATTTTTTGCAACTACTAATAAAAAATGCAGACAAAAGGTTTCTCTCCCAGGCATTATTCAACGGCTAAGAAACAATACTTTATTTCACCGTCGTCGTTAACGGCCAAATTTTCTTTTTTAAAAAAAAACTCATTTTAGTATTGGTTGTGTGAATAATTTTTACATTAGGTGAAATTGTGACAAGACTGTTAGATTAAAAAAAAAACGAAAAGTATTAATAAATACAGACATTTTTTTGAGACTTTTACATTTTTAATAAAAAAGGCTCATACTTATTTAATTTTCTGGACTTTCAAAAGAACATTTTTTTTAATTGCACAGATAAATATCTCGTCAGCTCCAAAATAATTTGTTTCAGTGATAATGAATCTTCAATAACTTTTAAAGTAAATTTAGTTCGAAATACTTGCATCTTAGAAAAAAGGACTGAAATTTCTCTACATTTTAAGATGTAATTAAAATGTATAGCTTAAAAAATATTCTTGTTTATATATTTTGAACTATTAAAGAAGAATTATACCAATGAGAACTAAATTCGTGTGACGTCATAATCACATGATCACTGCAATCCCGTGTTTCCACTTATCAGTTCATGCGCCTCACTGTTGTTAATCTTTGTTTTTTGCAGAAACTTTCTTTTAAAAAGTACGTATTTTTCAGCAATAATAACGCAGATAGGTTAACCCATAAGATGCACTTGTAATCATAAACATCTATGTGTTATTATAATTGTTTTCTTATGTATTAAATTCCTTTTACAGAAACTTAATACTTGGACATCGTTATCTAGTTACCAAATTAAAAATTGTATACTTGGAGTTGTATACAAGTACAACAACATAGAAATGTTGTATGTTGGATTGTATACAACTCCAAGTATATTGTATGTTGGATTGTATACAAGTACAACAACATAGGATTAATTTATGTGATGTCATAGTCACAATGTCGCGACCCGGAGGTCACCAGTGTGGGAGGGTTCGAGGAAGAAGTAGACTTGATATTAGAATAACTAATTTTATTCAACTTTCAGCTCTTGAAGCAATGCACTTTTATAACTAAACTTTGGGGCAATAAGAATTTTTTAACCGAATTTAGGCAACTAATTACGGAAGGTACTTAAATCTCTTTGCATGATCCGGCTTGCACCCTGATAGCTCATTCAGCTGTAAGGTTGATGCCTTCCATATTCCGATGGATCATCCTTCTATTATTAATCTTAGGATGAGCGTCCACCATTATCTGTCAAGTAGTTCTTGGAAATCAGCTAACGATCCACGTTTAACCATCACCACGCCTACTCAACGACTGAGACTTAAATAGAAGTTGCATTTGTATAAACAAATAATCTCTACGGAAAGTAGTTTTTGAGTTAATATAACAGTTAAAGAATATTTTTCCCAAGAGGATTAGCAAAAAACCCGAATAGAACCCGTCACAACATGATGACAATAAACACGTGTTCCTAGCCAATAAATTCAAAAACTCATGTGGCGTCATAGTTGTTCGATAAACACAATCAGGTTTTTCCAGCCAATCACTTCATTCACTTCGCTGTTGCCCCCCAACTTTTGTTCTTTGCAGAAATTTTCTCTTAAATAGTGCACATTTGTCAGCAATAATACCGCACATAAATAAACAAAATGCACTTGATTTAAAATACATGCATAAAATAAGATTTTTTTAAAAAAACTTTAAAATCTTTTTGATGAAATTTTTTTATAAAGCTTGAAAATTTTTAACCAGTTATGAATTTTTAAATTTTATTTAAGATTTACAAATCTTACAACAAACTTACCAGTTAGTTTAATGTTAATTTTGAATTCATTGGAGAACTCATTTTTGTCTTTACCACTTGACCATGACGAATTAGGCCCATTTTGATATTTAGAATCAGAACACAACAAGACTTAAAGCAAAAAGTGAGTGACTATTTCCTTTGACGCCTGAACAGAGTCTCGTTTTAAAGATTTTTTCTTTCCTTTTTTTTAATCAAAACTCACTCCTGAGAACGGAATTTTATAAGTGCAATTGAAAAAATTGGAGCCTATGAATATTGGGCCGTCAGATGAAAAGGTTTTTCCTACAGTTCTTAGCCATTTATGAGTCTCCTAACATTAGTTGAGGTGTTTCTCTGATGTTTATGAAGCCACTTGGCATATGAAAAATTTTGGACATATATTACAAAAAATACGTATTATAATGTAGCGAGTGTATGAAAAATAATAGAGGTCAGGCGTCGCTTATTCTATCCGAAACTGACGTATTTTATCTCGTTGCATTTTTAAATGTGGATTTGGTACCATGTTAATTTAATTGATAAAGGGATTCTAATGGAGTAATTCAAATGGATCCTTCTAAAATATTCGTTTGCAAGTTAGGGCAGAATACATAGTTGAAAAAGACACAGAGGAATTTTTAAATACCTCAATATACTGCTCGGTAAGTTGGGGTTCATAGATTTTATTGTATCAGTCGCAAAGAAACAAGTAATATAAAAAATATGTAAGTCAATTCCTACTTCGCTCAACAATTTAAAATTTTATTTTAGTTACTTGTTATTAAATAGTTACAATTAATATAAATATGTATATACATATAACAGAATCACAATATTAAGTGACAGAATACAAATCGATTTTCCTTTCTATATATGGTGTTGAACTATTTTGGTTTGTTTGTTACTATTTATTCATTTATTAAATTTAATTATTATGATAAAATAGTACAGTAAAAAAGAAATCACATTCTCAGAAATTAGGCCATTTTAGGTGGGATTGAAAACCACAACCCACAACTTTTGGATTAGAAGTCTAATTGCGATACCGGGACACAACGAACAATTTTCCTTTCTATATATGCTGTTGGACTATTATTTTTGTTTTATACTATTTATTCATTTTTTAAAATTTAGTTAATGAAATAATATGTGAAAAAACTGTATTAACATCAAGTGTTATCCATTACAAGTTTTGTTGTTTTTAATGCCACCTGTCTGACGTAGTCAGATCGAGGCCCATGAAATTCATCATGGCATCGGGCTATATTGCACACCTGTCGCGTTGGCAGTAGTTTCGAGCACAATGCAGGTGACAGTACAATTTCACTCGGTTTCACCCAAATTTTAAGGGAGAACACCCTGGGAGTGGTCAGGGACCTCCCACCTCCCTTCCCCTTCCACCAACCTCATGAGAGGATTTGTGGCTCGACGGCTATTTAAAGTACCCCCATGCCGCGAAGGGGCACTGTACATTTACAAACATCCATGCCTTCTCCGGGATTCAAACCCAGACCCTACGGCATAGCAGTCAGCTTCGCTAACCACTATACCGGATGGGCGACATTACAAGTTTTAATAAATGTAATTGAAATTGAATGGATGAATAGAAATTATTTTATTAACGATTGAAAAATCGAACAATATATATATATAGGGAGAGTGTGAACTAATAGCAGGAATTGAAAAAACAGTTCCTTAGAAGCGGTGCAATTTGTTGACGAAAACATTTTTTAGAATGCAAGATAAACAGCTATAAAATCTATACAAAAAGTTCCAAAAGGTCCTCACACTTTCTACAACATTCAGACACAATTGTCAGTGTCTAAACATACAGGGATGTAACGATAAAGATTATCCGTAAGCAACTAATCGGTTGTAGGCAAACACACCGAATTGAGCACACCAGTAGCTGAAGTACTACAAACTTAGTTTCAGGTAGCGAATGCTATTTATAATCTGTGTATCTACCTTCCATTGCTTTCTCGAATAAACTGCTTGCGTCATAGATTCATAACGTCATAGACTTCTCTAATAATATCGAAAAGCATCCTTATATGGTCCTTAAATCATCAAAAAATTGTCACCAAGTCGGCAAAAGTGATGTCAACTTGGCTGTATTGCTAATATTTCGCTATTAAAACTATTAGAATGTATTAGAGGCGTTTCTTGCGAATATTACATTTTCATCATTAATGAAATGCAACAGAAAGTAGTATTAGCTTATTAAACATGTTTATTTAAATTATTTATACTACTTTACGATAAAATTAAGCACTTATTACCCAAAATTTGAAAAACATATTTTCTAATCTTCCATGGTTGTTCAAACTTACGAAATCCTTAACCAATAGTGTAGTTTTATGGAATAAAACAAGTAAACAATCTCTCTCAACTAATCATCCACGATTTAATCTCATGAACACAGTGCGTTCATTCTTGAAGATTGCTTTTCGATTATGCCTGCGGCTTTTTAAATTACCTCTAAATACTTTTTTTACCTTGAAGTTCCCATAAAAAGGTTTTAGAGAGAAAGTTTATTGAAAAAAATACTACATTTGGGAGAGTGATAGATTTTTCTAAATTTTGCAATGAAAAAAGATTATGAAAGCAAATTCTCGCACATATTTCTAAAGATGCAAAAATTTGTCTGTGTACCTTTTCTAATACATGAGGCGAAAATGTGTTTAGGCTTACAAAGTAGAATTTCTTGATTGTTAATATGGATTTCGTAGACAATTCACATGTCCTGTTTTCCCATCGAGCAATGCGGCTGAGGTGGCCTAGTAGTCAGAATAACGGACTCTTGGCCTAGCTCAAGACTAGTACCGCTGAAGACCCTCTGTGTAAGAAATCAATTCTCGTTAAATCTGTCGAGGCTCAAATGTCTTCCCTTTGGTGTGGTGTGGAAGTTAGGAAAGAGGTGCCAGTTCAGGTGTCGTCCTCGTCACTTGACCGTGGTTCACAATAACAAGGTCTGTCACCAAAATCCCAGGAGTATATATATATATATATATATTTCATGATCCTCTTCCTCAAATCAGTCCTAGATATAAGGCTTTTTCACGGATACATGTGTATTTTTTATTATTTCTCAGAATTTATTTTGTTTTGATTACTTTCAGTAAGTTAATATATAACTTTTTAAACCATTTATTTTTGTCTTGACGATATGTTCACGCCCCCTTGGTAAGATTCTCACGCTCCCCTAGGGGGGCACGATCAACAGTTTCAGAATGAATTATTACATGAATTATTTTTGTATTTTTTCATGTGTTCTTTTTTTTGCTGTATTTGTCGTAGGTTTTTACTATAGTGTTTCGAAGCATTGGAGGGAATTATAAATAGCCCTGCATATACCCAGAGGTTTCTATATTACTTAAATTTATACTTTAAGAAACAAATAATACAAAATATTGTATTATCTACTTTGAATATTTCATATACTCTAGTAAAAATAACATCCTCTTTATCCGCAGATAATCACAGCAAAAACTTCAAGTAAAAACTCGAACTGGGGGAAATTATTTTTCACGAGCATTATTTAACAAATAAATTATTGAAACAGTTATAGCTTTAACAGTAATAACTGTTTCCATAATAACGAAACTGTTTTTTAAGGAAATATATTACATATAATTAGTAAGTTATTTAAAAGGAAATATAGAAGTAATCCATCAAAAAGATATTTTAACCATTACTTTATTTTGAAAAATGATCCAATAATGAGTTCATACAAAATCCCAACCATTTTAAGTGGTTAATAAATTATGACAAAAATTAGTTTTAAAATCTTATAGCAACGCTATTTAAAGGAATTTTGAGGGAATGAAATATAACGATTAGAAAATGTGGGAAAGGAATGTTAATAAGAAATAATATCGCAAGTATTCTACTTGTATTTACTCTTCATTGCGAGTATTTCGAATTTTTAAATCACAGATGGACAAATATATTATCTCAAAATATTCATAATATATCACATTCGTAAAAGGAATTCTAAACCCTCTAGAGACATCGAATTAATATCGAAGATCCTTATTAACAAGGATTAGAAACATTAATCTAGTTGCTTACAAAGTTTCCAATCCAATGCTTAGTAAAAGACTTTCTTTTTTCGACTGGATGTTTAAATATTTATTTTAGCTTTTTTCTTTTCTTTTTCGATATTATTTAATTAAATTTGTTCTTCAACATTTAGTTGAAGCGTGTTCAACTGAAATGTTGATTCCTCTTAATGTCAACACGGCCTTTCATTTTTTATTTATTTTGCTCTGTTTGAGAACGAAATTGAATTAGTTTTGATTTCTTTTATCGATAATTTACGTTATTCCATTGTTATAACCTCTTAAAAATGTACGTTTCAAAACAGAAATCCATTACCTAAATTGAATTGGAAAAAAAATTCCTTGGGTTTCAGACAAATGTATAACAATTAAGTTAAAGGTTAATTGGAAAATACCTTTTTAATTTCTACTTTTATTTAGGCTTATATAGTTTATTATTTTTCAATTAAGGCTGTCTTTCACAAATTCATAGGCCTTGATAGCCTAGTGCAGTGTTTGAGAACCCGCGGTCTTGAGGTCGCATGCGACCTCCGTGAGTTCTTTGTACGACCTACATAAAAGATACATTGTACATGTGTTTATGTTGTCTATGTGTTTAGATTGTACATGTGTTTAGATTGTATATGTGATTACATTGTAACTTTTTTATGTCAAATATTAAATAAATAAAGATTTAATATTTTTTTATATTTCTATATAATACACAAATTGCTAAGACTATAATAATTCCATAAAAGTCATATTCATAGGTGCTTGCGTCCTCCTTTATTGCTACTTAAATTACATGTGGCTTGAAATGGAAAAAAACGTTCCCCATTTCTAGCCTAGTGGTTATGGTCACGGACTCTTGGAAGTCGTGTCATGAGTCGTCGTGTCATGAGTCGTAGTGTCTTGAGTCTTCGTGTCACCAGCTGAGGTGTCATACTCATCACTTGACCATAGTTCAGAATTACAAGGTACGACCCCATCCTGTTGCTTTATTGTGCGACTTTAATGTAGACCCCTCCAGCCATTGTGATCGTGGTAGCCAAGTGGTCATAATCGTGGCTGGGGTGTTATGAGTGCGAGCCCTAGTGTCACTGTTAATCCGCCGTATAGAGAGGGTCGATACATGTTAAACCTGTTGAGGATCAAAATCATCGCGTTGACGTAGAGTGGGATTTAGGAGAAAGGGGTTCCAGCTCAAGTATCGTGCTCGTCAATTAACAATGGTTCAAAATTACGAGGTTTGTGCTCAATAGCTCTCTTGTAGCCTTATAGACGTTTATAACATTCACTCACCTGCCGTTGTCACAAATGAGAGTGTCCCTTATCTCTGGTGTTTTTGTCCACTTCTTTCTCCCTTATTAATTAAAAGCATCAAAAAATGTTAGTTTCATTATTGAGTTGGAAGAGTCCTCCATAGTTATCAATCTGAATTTTTTACTTTTTTATATATTTCAAGGAACGGTCAAAATAGAATTTGAACTCAGAATGAATGTATGTATTACAACTTCAAGAATTTATTTGAAAAAAAAAACGGTTATATTTCTGCCGGAAAATATGTTCCAATCTAATTCAGATTCTTTGATATAAAAATCAGATAATATAATATATTTTCCATATTTTGCATTTATTTCATGATAAGCAAATTCTACATTTTTGTGCACTATATAGAAATTAAATTTAATGCGAAAGTCTTTTCTTCCTTGTTCATTTCCCGATGGGGTGAATGAGTGAGTGAATATTAACGTCGTATTATTCGGGTATATATATATATATATATATACCCTAATAATAGGATCCGTGATCCGTGAAAAATTACCTATGATAATACCCTATGATCCGTGAAAAAGCCTTATATCTAGGACTGATTTGAGGAAGAGGAATCATGAAATTTGAGGTAACTGGAGATTTGGGTGTGCAGCCCAAAAGAGGATGGAAACCGGTTGGACTGAAAGTGTCGAAAGAGTCGCTACCGCTGTGAGATGATCCCGCGTATTTTGTGATCTTGAGGTTTCAACGTTTGCATCACGTGGATCTTATACGGACACCATTTTAAAATGTATCACAGAATTTTTCATACTGTCTACCACGGAATCTCCAACTCACGTAACACTGATCGACCATTTGCTGAGGAATAAATGGAACTGGAGGCTCTTTCAACCACAGCAGTAACGACTTCTTCAACACTTTCGGTCCCAACCGGTTTCCATCCTCTTCCGGGATGCACACCCAAATCTCCAGTCACCTCAAATTTGGTAATCATCTTCCTCAAATCAATCCTCGATATAAGGCTTTTTAGCGGATCTTTTAAGCGACAATGTTCTCGCACAGCAACTAAGTGGTTGCTGCCGTTCTGATAAAACAGTTTCACCAGTAAAGCTCGAACTTTTTTTTTGTAAGGGCATGATTAACGATGACAAACTCACGCTGAATGATTCTCTGGATATGACTGTAAGTTTATGTAGATATTTTACGGATTTGCGTAAGGAAAAATCGATAAAAGCCACCTGGTGGTTAGAATTTGTACTATTTTTTATTGCAGAAATCTTTTCCTCATGGTCTATATAGCATATATCGCAAGTTTCATCAAAATCCGATAAGCATAACGGGCTCTACAGGCCTCTGAATAGTGTAACTTTAATTATAACCTCCTGGTATATAAATGTATCAATAATGCACAATGTGTTTAATAATTAATTTGTCAACACTAAGTTAAGTTTAAGTTTATAATTACAGTAACGCCATGCACTGGTCATATACAAAATTATATGCAAAATTTAGTACTTATCCTGATAATTTGTGCAGTTTATAATTAAAGTCGTATTATACATAGCTTTAACGTATATTATTATTGAATTCAATACATTGTTATTCTATGGCCATGAAAAATACGATTGAAAGTTGGGTCGCAAATACTGAAAGATTGAGAAGCACTGATGTATTTAGTTTATACAGTCACACACGGTGGTCCTTAGTCACAGGTCATATATCAATGCGATAGTTCAGTTCCCGCCACATTCTTCTCAACATAGTGCTATCACCATTATTGACAGCGCATGTTCCCTCTATTTCACGTGATTCTACAAAATCACGTGGTATAGAAGATACGAAAACTTGGCCTATTGTAAAAAAAATGAAGTTTTTGGTTAAATCGAATAACTTGGGCAGTCATTGACATTGATAGTACCATGATGCGTAGAGCAGAAATGGACTTTTCATTGATGTAAGCCGTGTGACCAAGGGTCCTCATGTTGAACACTTAAAAATATATAAATAAAATTTGAATTGTTTCCATATTCTTTCATATGTTCTGTTTGCTCTACTACAGCGCTTCAAGCACACTGCTGGCCACCGTAAATATAGCACCCTGAAGGAAGCACGCAAATAACATAGAATTTACAACATGCATTAGCGGAGATAAGATATGCAAATGATTAGAATTTTAGCGCAGACACACATCACGCACGCCTGTGGCGCCACCTCAAAGCGCTATTTAAGGCTTGGAAATTTCAACGATTTCAAGTTCGGAAATTGTGTATTTCTTGTGGTTTTTTCAAAAAACGATCAGTTATGTCTTGTAGAAAACAGCGATCAGCTTTGGATCAAGTATCCGAGTTCGACAGAGGAAGGATAGTGGCCTACCGAGATTGTGGATCATCTTTCAGGGAAATCGGTAGTCGTGTTGGAAAAAACCAAACAACTGTAATGCGGATATGTGACCGTTGGATGCAGGAGTGTACGACGGACCGACGTGGTCGATCGCATCCACCTCAATGCACCACTTCACGTGAGGACAGGCAAATTGTGCTCATGGCAGTGACGGATCTCTCAGTCACATCACGAACCATAGCACAGCATATTGAGTGTGTAACGCATCATTCAGTGTCTGCGCGTACCTTTCGACGCCGTTTACAGCAGAGTGGTCTGTCCGCAAGACGTCCATTGCTTGGTCTACCCTTGACGCAGAACCACAGACGTCTCCACCGCCATTGGTGCGATGAAATAAGGATGTGGGCACCAGAATGGAATGAAGTTGTCTTTACTGATGATTCACCTCATTTTTGTCTGGAACACCACGATGGTAGGATTCGAGTCTGGAGACACCGTGGAGAGAGGATGCTGAACAGCTGCGTTATGCACCACCACACTGGTCCTGAACCGGGTATAATGGAATGGGGTGGTATTGGATACCACTCTCGCACTACTCTAGTAAGCATTGCCAGTACTTCAAACAGCCAGCTCTACATCTTCGAGGTGTTGGAGCCAGTTGTCCTTCCTCACCTTCAGGGCTCGGCCACAGCCATATTTCAACAGGATAATGTGCGACCACACGTGACACGTATTGTCCAAAGGTTTATCGTCAATTACCAGTTTGAATTGCTTCCCTGGCCGGTTCGCGCTCCGGATTTTTCACCGATAGAAAACATGTGGTCCATGGTTGCTCAACGATTGACCCAGATTACACCCCTAGCTGACACACCAGATCAACTTTGGCTACGTGGGGAAGCTGCTTGGTCTGCTGTACCCTACATCCAAAGTCTCTTTGAATTAATGCCGAGGCGTGTAGCAGCGGTGATCTCCAACAATGGTGGCTACTCTGGCTACTAATTCTGGCAGGAATCACACTTCACAGAAGTCTATAAATTTAATCATTTGATACTTGGTCAACATGTTATCTACAAAATAAATTTTGTTGTGCTATCTCTTGTCTTTCTTGGTGTTGCATTTACAGTGGTCAGCAGTGTAGTTTAGAGGATTGTCTCTTTGCAATATTCAGCGTGCAACGTCTCTAAAAATATCTGCCGTGACTTTAATTTTTATTAAAATTCTCGCAGTATTGAAAGAAGTATTTAATATACCTAATAAGAAATTAATTCTTGATGAATATAGGAGACTGAAAGAGAGAATTTCTTTTGAAAGAAAGAAAAAGTTGTGTATTTGGGAAGGTAAAGAAAAATGCACAAAATCCTTAATATTGATTAAGCTGATTCAACTAATAATGCGATTAATGCTTTGTGGTAATTATTACGGTTATCTAAAGTTAGAAGAAATTCTTTACCTAAAGAGACAAAAACTGAAGACTATAATTTTGAAAGAAATTTTCATACTATCTTCATAAACTTATTTAGAAAAGTATTCCACTAACACAATTAACTGCACATCGTGGATGAATTTTTAATTAATAAATGGCTTGATTAGATGGGTGATTCTAAAAAAAATGAACAGGGTCAGAATATTAATGAAGGAGTTAAAAGAAAATCTAGGTTTATTTTATTCACACATGGTATACTAATCAACTCTAATTACGTAAAATGTTACAAACTTTTCACTAATAATTTTTTCCCCATATTTTTTCAGCATTAAAAAAGAAAATGAAACATGAATGTAATGTAAATCACTTTTAAAAATTATTCAATCTAGATTTTAAGTTTCAATCTAGATGAGTTTCCTGATTATCACATTACACTAAATGTTACTATTAAAGATTATGATTTCATCTTTGCTTTAATGTAATTTTGAAGTAGGAGCCACGAATATATATCTTCTAGCCAAAACCATATGGACATCACCACATTTTTTAATAAACTCGTCTGGATGACATGGGAACCACGCGATCAAGAAAGAATGGAATTTCCCTGCTGCTGAAGAAAGTAAGCTATCATTCTTGCATTTGCTTTTGCATGTAAGGTGAAAGACAGCTGATCTAAGCGAATTTGAAAGAGTACAAATTGTAATGGCCCGAAGACACGGAACGTGTATCTCCAAAACAGTATGGCTGGTAGGTTGTTCGTGTTTTGCTGTTTTTTTTTGGTATTAAGCAAAGTGAATAAATAACGGTGAAACCAAAAACAAACACCTATCTGTTGGACGTCTACACGTCATCAAAGAGAAAAAATGCCGGAGATTTCCCCGCTTGATAAAGTAAAATAGGAGTCAGACAATGGCTCGACTGACAGATCAGTACAATGCAAATCTAATTGCAATTGATTCGGAACGCACGGTTCAGTGTACACTATTGGGTAAGGGAATCAGTGGCAATCGTCCTACTCGTTCACCAAACGGGTCTAAAGCTAGAGTGGGCTCAGAAACATTGAGATTGGATGGATGAGTTACAATTTTTCATTCACCACGTCGATGGTTGTATCAAGGTGCATAGTCTTCCACAGTCAAACAGTTGCTCCGTCCATGTACACAGACTTGCGATGGGGGTATTATGCTTTATATATAGTTCTCAAGGGTGACTCTGGGACTCTTAGTTTTGTTACAAATGATTGTGAAAGTTGTTGATTATCTGAGCATAATTGCGGATCAAATGCATCCTAATATGGCGTCTGTTATTCCAACTGGAAATAAAATCATACAGCTGGGCAGCGTCTCATTTCAAAAGGATCGAATTGCATAAAGACGAATTCCTATCAATATCCTGGCCACCTAATTCAGTAGATTGTAATGTGATAGAGCACATTTTGGCTTCCATAGAAAGGTAGTTCATAGATCAAACATCTTCATATCGAATACTTTACTTGACCACTAGGTTTGCTTTAAATGCGTGCTGTAAAGGTCACGAGCGTTATTTGTCTGTCATTTGACGTACCTTGATGTTAGTCAAGAATGCCTTTCAGAAGACAATGTGGCCATTATCAACAGCTCACCGAGTTTGAACGAGGCAGTGGAATAGGGCTACATGAAGGTGGATTTTCTTTTCACAGTATTGTAGGAAGACTTGGACGGAATATATCCACCGTGCATGATTGTTGGGAGCAGTGTTCAAAGGATGGTAATGCCTCAAGAAGACCGGTATCCGGGTGGTCATGTAGTACTACTGAGAGGGAAGACCGCCACATTTGGCGTACGGCTGTGGCGCATCCTACTGCTTCTGCGGCAGAAATTCGAGCTGCAATTGGTACCACAGTGGCACAACGAACTATTAGAAATCGGTTTCTTCAAGGACAGCTCCGAGCCAGGCGCCCTATTGCGGGAATTCCAAACCATTGCCATTTCCGACACGAATGGTATCAAATCAGAGCTCAATGGAGGACGGAGTGGAGTTCTGTTGTGTTTTCTGATGAAAGCAGTTTCTGCCTTGGTGCTAACAATGACCATGTGTTGGTCAGAGGGAGGTCATGGGAACACCTACAACCAAACTGTTAGCGCCCTGGACACACTGGACTAACAACTAGAGTCATGATCTGCGGAGCAATTTCTTATCACAGCTAGAGCATTCTCGTGGTTATCCCAAACGCACTGGCTTAAAATTTATACATCAGTCTGGTAACTCAAACTATAATACTGATATTCATGAAAAACATTCAAGGGCAGGTTTTCCAACAGAATAACGTTCTCCCTTACATTCCAGTTGTACCGCAACGTGCTTTACAGAGTATTGACGTATTACCAGGGCCTGTGAGATTACCATATCTATATCTTATTAAGCACACATGGGATATCATTGCACAGCAATTCTAGCATTATTATCCAGCTACAGCCAGCACTGACCGTCCCAGTATTGACATAACAAGTACAAGAGGCATGGCATTCAATACCACTAAGTGACATTCGGCACCTGTATATTACAATGTATACTCGTTAGCAGGATTGCATTCAAAATTCTGGAGAATACACACCGGCTAATAATGTAACAGAATTTCGCATTTGAAATGCATTTTCTCTAGCTTAAATTAATCTGTGATCATCAAAATTTAATCAATTAAACATGTTAACTAGAAAATTGCATTGACCTAATTTCATTAATATAAAGTAATTTTTTTCTTGGAATTTTTTCCCGTCAATGGAGAATCCACTACTTTTGTAGCAGAATAGTTTTGAGCTCAGTAGTGTTTCTCCGTGAAGACTGACAAGTTGAAACCTTTCTTTCTATAGTGTTGTTCCAAACCTTTTCAATCAGATATAATTCTGGGGATGTTTGCATAAGTCATTGCATAAGCTTGGTATAAAAATATTCATCTCCTAGGAATATATTTAAGTTGAGTGTTGTGTCGCAACTCAAGATCATCTTGGAAAAGATGATCTTGAAAATCTGGAGCCTGATCATTACACTTTGATTTAATTCGGACTTAAACATGAAGGTTCATGTTTTCAGCAGATATTTTGCCAAAATATTATACCACGATACCGATCTTGCTTCTTAATGTTATGGCATGTTAACGTGTTCAAAGGTATGTGTAAGCCTTTTTGGGCCGAAAATCTTTCTTAGAACCTAACAATGGTTCATCGAAGAACATCGCATCATTTATTTTCGAAGTTCTTATGTTCTCGATTCCATTTCAAATTGAATCTCTTTCGCACAGAAGTCTATGACATTTAAATAGCTGGACATATGGCATACAGGTCATTAATTTGAGTCCATTTAGCATATAACAGGTTCTATGATAAGGTACTCACTGGCAGATGAATGAGACAATATCTTCAGTTTACAGTATTTGATTAATAACGTTAACATTAAAAATAATTCCGACTAATAGGTTACATTTAAATAAGAAATATTTTTTAAAAAAAAACATGCATTTATTAACTTTCACTCCCTTTCTATTCAAGCGGCAAGTGATTTGCTTTTACTTAAGCAGTAAAATGTCTGAAAAACATTGATAAAAACAAATATCACTGTTTTTATCTTTCTCGTTTTGTCTTTTTTCTTCCAATACATTGTCTAGCTTCCATGAATATTTTCCTTTGACAAAGTGCAATCGAATATAAAATTTTATTTTAGCTGTGAGTCACTAGAGTCTTGTGTAAGATATTTGCCTTGAAGTTATTATTCCCATGATTATAATAAACTTTGAGGTCATCTGTCTGGAACACATCATCCGGTTATTTTACATAGTTAACGGCAGAAATTGGTCTAGTCTAGCTATTGTTACTCTCGGTAGACCTACTACAGCATACATATGAATGTTACCAATGGCTCAGTATCGTCTCTACAACTTAGAAATTCGTAGCTCAATTCCACAAACAACCTTAGTCTCGAATGCACATTCTCATCATTTTATTTACATCATTCCCAATAGACCTTCCCAATTCTCTATAAAGATCTGAATAAAATTTTTAATGTGCCCAATAACGTTAAAATCAATATATAATGCATACGCAATTTCAGGTTTTTCTGTTACATTTAACGGTTTCGTTTCTACAGCTTCTCAATTAAGCTTAACTTTAGGACACCAGAGTAGATTAAAATTGTTAAGCTGATATAAAATATTTGTTTCTCTTCGTCAAAATTTATTTTTTTATATTTTCGAACATTTATTTCTTGAAACCTAATCTCACAAATTTTATATTCCTGGATATAAGGTTTTCAGAATTTATTCATGGAATATATTGATGCAATTACAGTGCTTATAAAATAATTCGAAAATGAAACATCACTCAAATAAACTTAATTTCCCCTTTTGATGGCATGAAATTATTGTATCCTCAGTGCTGCGTTAGTAATTAATGGTTCAATTATGTTTAAATTTTGAAATCAGCCTAATAATTACGATATATTATTCAGGAATTAATACTAAACTTTAAAAATTATAAGAATTTCCATAGCCCCCACTTAAATATTATTCAATAAAAAAAGTACACGCTTTGCTATACACCGGAGAGCCAAAACATTTTGTAAACCTGCTCAATAACATGTTACACCACTTTCTACCTGCAAAAAAAAATAACACTGCAACTCGACTTGGAATGGATACCACAAGTTCTTGATAGATGACCGGAGACAGGTTGTACCATTTTTTTAATAGTGGTCAAATAATATAGAGATTTTTCAAAATGAAGATGTTTAATTTCTGAGCTTCCATTCCATGAAATCCCAAATGTGCCGTATCAGATTAAGATCCACTGAGTTAGGAGGCCAGTATATTAATTGGAATTCATCTTTATGTTCTTCAAACCCTTCTAACAAAATTCTAGTCTTTTCGCATGGGACGCTGTCCAGCTGAATGATCCCATTTCCAGTTGAGAAAATATACGCTATATAAGGGTATAACTCATCTTCAATTACGCTCTGATACTTTCATGGTCCCTTTACTGAAAAAGGGTCCCAAAGTCACCCACGAGAACTTCCTTCAAAAAATATTACCACCATCACCCACGGTCAACTTTCATCGTACTAGAATAAAGGGACTAACCAACGAGAATTTTTTTTCAAAGAATAATACCGCCATCACCAGTCTGTGTACATGAAAGGAGCAGCTGTTCGACATTGGAAGACTTTTTTTTCACTTATTTGTGGCAAGTCTCAATGTTTCTGAGCCCACTCTCGGCGTAGTTGGCAATGACGATTTTCCAATAGAGGGGCCTATGAGGGGGACGTCTGCTGTGCAATCCTATATCCAACTGTGTCCGTTAAACTGTGTGTTCCAAAACACTTGCTTAACTTACGTTGTATTGGGCTGTCAACTGATCCACTGTCT
The DNA here is from genome assembly GCA_019973975.1 of Trichonephila clavata. Classification (NCBI taxonomy): domain Eukaryota; kingdom Metazoa; phylum Arthropoda; class Arachnida; order Araneae; family Nephilidae; genus Trichonephila; species Trichonephila clavata. The sequence goes on along the minus strand of BMAO01031478.1, from coordinate 17,680 downwards.
GCAGCCGATTTTGCTTTACCAAGCGGGACATATTTTGTAGTCATTTTCTTTGATGAGGCGAGGACGTACAATAGCTAGGTGTCTATTTTTGGTATAACCATTATTTGTCTACTTTGTACAAATACAAAAAAACAACACAACATGAATAACCTACCAGTCATGCTGTTTCGGAGATACTCGTTCTGAATCTTTTGGCGATTGCAATCTACCCTCTCTTTCTAATTTCCTTAGATCAGCCGGATTTCCCCTCACTCGTAAAAGAAAGTGCAAGAATGATATCTTACCCTCTCCAGCAGCAGAAATTCCATTCTTTCTTAATCACGTGACTTCCACACCATTTAGACGATTTCATTGAAAAATGTGGAGGTGTTCATAATATTTTGGCTCGAAGGTGTATATATTAATAGGTTGAATTAATGACGGTTATAGGATAAATGTAATCACGTGCTTTCTGTTGACTTCAAACCTGGTATTAGACTCATAAGTATGCACCTGTCTTTGAATTGTTCATTGTTTTTTTTTTATTACTGCTCAGCTCCCTCATCCAAAACGTTTGCAAGTGACATAAGGCAATAGTTTTAATCTTTTAAGTGGACAATCTTTTCACCAAAAATGTTTTAAAAAAAGGAAAATATTTTTTATTGCATGTAACTAAGCATAATATACGTAACAGAATGCGAAAAATGGAAGAATTTTATTTTAATTTTCAATTTTAAAGAGTTTTCACTCTACTTTTTATTTTGTTGTTGTTTTCTAAAATGTACTTGTTTGACGTAGTCAGATCGAGGCCCACGAAATTCATCATGCCATCGGGCTATATTGTACGCCTGTCGTTAGCCGTAGCTTTGAGCGCCATGCAGGTAACAGTGCGATTTGGCTCGGTTCCACCCCAATTTTGAGGGAGAGCACCCTGGGAGTGGTCAGGGGCTTCCCACCTCTCTTCCCCTTTCACCAACCTAACAAGAGGACTTGCGGCTTGATGGCTATTTAGAGTACCCCCCATTCCGCGAAGGCACTATAAAATTACAAACATTCCTGCCTTCTCGGGGAATCGAACCCAGGCCCTACGGCACAGCAGTCAGCGTCGCCAACCACTATACCGGATGTGCGACATTTTTCATTTTATAATTGTGGAACAAAAAATACACCTCTAAATGTTTGCTTTTAGCAAGTGCATTCTGCGTGCTATATATAAATAATGTTTCTTATAGATTTAAAGAATTTATCTTATACTTACAAAATAATTTTACTTTCGTACCTCTTTTTGAACGGTTGAGGATTTTGTGTTCGAGTGCATATATATATATATTCACTCACAATTTGAACATGATGTAGTATTCAATCTTACATTGCAATGGAGACGGACATAATATTGGCTTTTTTTGGATTATCTTTCCATTTTCATTTCTTTTCGAGTATCAAATTGAACATTGCCTTTCCAACCCCTGTTCTTCATTAAATATTTTTAAGAATCTAAATTCCTGCGTTTAATGAAAAAATCCCGCCTTCAATGCAAAAAAATTCCAGGATGAGAAGTATTTCAACACCATGGACAAACTGCAACTCTTAAAAACACACTGCCACTAATAATCTCACTATATAAGAACAGGAAATATGTGCAAAACAAAGATAGATAGAAGAAAATATCAATGTCTATACAGCGTACGGGAAAACCGGTTGTGGTCAGCTTTCGTTAGCGTCACATAAATTAAGCCAATTTTGAAAATCTGTATATAATTAAAATTGGGTACATTCTAACATTCAAACACTTCATATCATATAAATTAACACTGTTTTTGCAAATCAAATTCATCACGTGCTACTTTATTTAAGATTATTATTTGTTTTTAAACGTTTTTTTTTTGTTTTTTTTTAATTTTAAAAATTTTTGAGATTTTAAGTGTTTTACTTCCCTACTTCCATTCTCGTCATTGGTATATATTCCAATCTCGCTTTCATTACAGATTATATAAAACATCTTTTATAAACAATAATTTTTATAAATTGTTTTTTTTAAAGTGATAATTTACGCGATATATTGTTGGATTTATATGAGAATTAAAGTTATATAATTAACATTGTATATCGTCTTCAATAATTTACACATATTTTATCTTTTCAAATGAAAAAAAAAATAATCCTTGAGATTAATTTGGACAATAAAGTAAAATTCCAATTATAAAATTGATTTATTTCAATTTCATAATGAAAAAATATACTGGCAGGGAATTTAATGCATATAATCAGAAAAAGTTTAGCTGAAATTAGAAAAGTATGTAATAGAAATTCTGCGAGGTATATAAAATTTTCTTAATTTAAATTTTTTTGTTAACTTTCCATCCAGATGAATAATAAGAACTTACTTTTTTCTTTAATTCGATTAAATATTTGAGAAAAAAGTACATTCACGGTTTGCAGTTAATAAGTTTTGTAAAATATGTAGAATTCTTATACCGTAAAAATAAGAAGATTGTAAGTTTTTTGATTAAATGAATACCTTGCATAGAGTTGCATGTTCATATGAATAGTGCAATTAAATGTTAAAAGCTCCAAGAAGACATTCTGAGGGAAAAAGAAATTAAGAACTCTAACTTTTTCATCTCATATATATTTTTTGGCAACTGTTCATCTACCGTCATAAAATAAATTTACTCATTTATTTTCAAATTGAATAAGAATTTTAAATCAAACATTAGCTATTTTTTTACACCTTATTTTTAATATAATCATAGAAATAGGATGAGTTTTAATAAGTGAACTAAAAATCTTTAATTCTTATATATTTTCTGAAATAAGAAAACAGACCAATAAAAATTTAGAATTGCTTAAAATCCAAGTGTAGCTAATTCAAAAATCAAATAAGTTTTAAAGACTTTCTTTACTTAACTGTCTATCTTGAATACTTAATTTAAAGTATACTTTATATAAAAACAAAAACTAAAAGAAGTAAAACGGGAAAATTGATACTGCGGAAGTCTGCAGAAAATGTTTCAATGTTTATCTTAACTCAAATTAATCCATAGGGTTTGCAACTAAATAGAATTAAATTTCGAGTTTCTTCTTGTTCCATTCTTGAATAAATTGTCTCAACATTTTGTCTTCATTATTTATTATCTTCGAAACTGTATTAACTTATTTTACACTAAAATTATACTTTTGAAATCTAAATGAAATTTATTTCAGGATAAATAAAATGATTTTACTGAATTACAAGTATTTGCTGTCCAAATTAACCTATCAACATTCCTCTTCAATACTTTCATTAATCAAGTTCTGCCTTAACTTCTTAAGCAAACAATGCCTCTAGCTTATAAAACTAGAGATGTGATGGTTTAATTTCTGTAGTGAGATTTTGTATCTGTTTCATAGGTTTCTTTTAACTTTGTCGTAATTTGATTTAATTTAGTTTCAATGATTTGAATAACAAGGATTAAAATTATTAAAAATGTAGGAATGAGACTTAACACTAGAACGTTCATCGCTGTCGATTGGACACCGGAGCTTGTTTAGTTAGTTCTCTTTTCAGTATTTTTGCAGGGAATTTGAAAATTTGTCGTGACTTTTAATCATTTTCCATGATAAAAACACAGAAAAAGTTTTGTGGTTCGACAATAAGAAGGGGAGATTTTTCAACTAAATATACCTAGAACGTCCGCTGGTGTCGTTTCAACACCAAGGCATTTTACCATTATAAGTAGCAATCGTTTAGCAAAAGATAGCTCACTAAGTAAATATCATTAGTAAAACAAACTTCCGGAAGCATTATGTCATATTTATTTGACTTCGAATGTAATGTGTTTGGTTTCACTACGGAAATGAGTCAGTTATACTGAAATCGCTGTGTCTACGTGTTCCGTTACATTGCATTTGCTTATTCGAGCATTGTGCAGAGAAGACGCCCTGAAACGATGGCTCTTAGAAACGTTTTAAGCCTTGATGAAATGGCTAATTTGTTGCGATAGCTTTCTGAGAATGAATTGGATGGTGGTTAACTGTTTTGCTCTACTTTAGAATCTGATGAAGACATAAGATTGAGTGAAAGTGACTGCAAAGAATCTGAAGAAAGTGCAGATGTAAATTAATAATATTCCATTAAATCCTGATTATATAACTAGAGATAGCATAGAATAGATACCACGAAAAAATAATGTTCCTGGCAGATTTGCGACTCTAAATGTTTTGCGACAAAGCAGTGGTCCAACAAGCTTTACGAAACATAATGTCATAATTTTGAAACATAAACATAGAAAATTTTAGTGTCGAAACATAAATTTTTTTGATATAAAGTGTCATTGTATATGATGATTACATGAAATAATATTAAAATGCCTTAAAACTAAACCGTACTGAACAGTAGTACTGCAATTATGTAGTCTTATTACAATTATCTCATATATTTTATACCGCGGTGTCGCAACGATACCGGTGGATGTCAAATCAAAATCGTGATCAAAATCTTGGACGTTCTAGTGTTAAGTCATGAGATTTGAGTTACGTTACATTCTGAAGTAACCCCAAGACTCTTGTCAACACACTTTTTAATTTTGAATCTTAGTCAAATGACGAGGACAATACCTCAGCTGGCACTCCGTTTTCCAAACTTTTACATCACGTTAACGTGAAGACTTTGAAATTTAACAACAGACCATCAATAATCTAGGCGATTGGGGAAATAGAGGTATCAGGACTTGAACTCATGGCTTAATGGAAAAAAACGCATAATTTCGCGACCACTCAGAACACAGTGGAAGTTTTGGCAAATGATACAATTTTTTTCTTTTCTAATGGCGTTGCAAAGTACATTAATAAATGAATATAGCAACAGATAAATACAACAATGCTAATAGAAAAGGTGACCGAAGTCACGTAAGACATTCTCTGGCGCGCCATGTCGGGCGATTTTGGAGTCGTAACCAAGAAGATGGGCTCTATACATGGGTCTTCCAAGATCACAAAAGGGGCAAAGATGTGGGGCAAAAGTACCAATGCTGTGAAAATGCTTGCCAGGACAATCATGGCCGAAAAGAGGCAACTGCATTACGTCGTGGGCAATGTGGTAAATGATCGCGATCTCCGATTTTCCATTGTTTTTTTTGAAAATTGTTCATTATTTTTGTTCGGTATCTTATTCTGTAATCTTAAGTGCTCAACATTGAAGAATCTCAGATGGAATAGGGGTTTCTAGAGACCCAATGGCCGGTATCACTGCTTGCCAAAAGTTTAGACCATTTTGCCGCCAGAACGTTTCCACGTGGAGGTAGGTCTATATTGTACCTCAACCTATATTATATCACTTAAAGAACCCATTTACCTGTAGTTCAAGATTATTATGTCTGTCGGATAGTTTTACGCTGTTTTATTGTGCGATGTTATACTTTAGATAAGCATTATGTTCTTTGTATAAACATGTTTCTTCGAAAGATGTGTACAACAATTTAGTACGAACAACACATGAATTATCACTCTGATAATGTTTTTTTTTCAATCTGTTGGACTTGATTTCTTTCACTGGTTTGCTTGAATTATCTTAATATAGCCGCCTACTTACAACAACTTTAAAAAAATAAAAGAAAATGGAGATATGGAGATTAAATACATAAACGGAGCAAATTCTGTACAAAAAGTTAATGAATAAATTTTCAATTTTTCAATTTTGATGTGTTGGTTTGCTATTCATCATTGAAATGATCTCAGGGTAAGAGATATTTTAGTTTTTACGAAAACTATAGCAGTTCAATTTTGTTTTTATGTGAAATTGCTTAAAAAAAAGGGACACATAAGGGACTGTAAATTTTGTAATAAAACAGTGATTGATAAATCTGAAGGTTAAAACACTTCTGCTATTATACAAAACATACTAAAGAATTTCAGTTAATTATTTTGAAAACTTTTTAAGCAATAGCTGTCTCTGTTTGAACATTTAAAAAAAACACATTTCGAGTAAAACGCGTTTTAAAGTCTGACATCTTGCTTAAAGTAATGACAATTGCTTTTGCTAAAACACTTGTAGTTCTTGTTCTAGCGAGTGGAAAATAATAAACTTAGTATTTTTATAAAGCTAATAAGATGGATAGACTATGAAATAAAATCAAGAAAAAAGTTGCTAATTTTTGGCAAAATTCACAGTTTTAGGGTAGTCAGATACCTTAAAAAAGGTTTGATATTTTTGTCTTTATAGCCATTATTTTTAAAAATAATATTAAAAATTAAAGTATATTTTTTCAAAACTTAATCACCAAAATAAATGTTTTCTTATTTAATTAAGAATCTGTCTGCTCCTATTAATTAAATATCGTCTAATATTAATTAATCTCTTTCTATGAAAGCTTTAATCAAGAAGTTAAATGCATTAATTAATTCTTACGAAAAAACAAAGATAAAAAAGGTAGAGAAGGTATATACTGAGTATTAGAATACCTTAATAAAAAAGTATACCTCTATTTGTAACTATTTATTAGTGCTGCTTTTGAAATGCATACCTATAAAATTTCATAATATAATTTAAGTAATGTGATTATTCTTTCAGCAATTTTTGTCATGTCTACGCATGCGTGGTCAATTGAATTTACGAAATGCGGCAGTGGAATGGTAGAAAATGATTTGAGCAAGATATAACATTGTAAATTATTTTCTTGTTTGCTTGAATTATAAAGACCCCGAACCCGAAAACGCCAGTGCAAAAAGTTCTACAGAATTTAATCTTATATGTTGGTAGGTGTTATAACTCAAAATACTCTGCAGGCGCATAACAGAATCAAAAGTTTGAAATACGCACTTATCCCCTGTTTCAATTTCATCTATTTAATTAACGCGTTTAATTAAATCCTATAGATTCATGAAAAAAAGTCATAGAATTAGTTTATTCTTCATTAATTTGATTACCATGGATTTCACAAGACATGAATGACATTTAAATAAATTAGAATAAGGTTATTTTTGTAAGAAACTCTAGAAAATTATTAAAATATCTCTTTTGATTTTTATCCTTTTTTGCAGGTACAAGGCATAATGTTATACCCCATGCTTGTCTAAAGCAGTGGCCCAAACGCAAATTATAATAAAGGAAATTATATAAATATTTCAATTTACACATTTTTATTGAAAAAAAATAGATGTATGCACAAAATATATGCTGCATTAATTTTCGATTTAATTGAAGAGTTTGAAAAAAGATTTCAAGATTTTCGAAAAAACGAAAATTATTTCAATATTTTTACTACCCCTGTTTTCTCTAGAAATAAATAAATTAACTTCAAATCTTCAAATGGAATGCACTGAACGGCAAAGTGACATTCAACTGAAAGAAAATTTTAAGAATATTTCTGTACTGGAGTTTTATAAAGATACCTACACTGCGATAAATATCCTCATTTTCACCCTCATGCTTTATTAATGTCTTCAGCTTTTGGCATTCCTTATATTTGTGAACAGTTATTTTCCAAGAATGAAGCATATAAAAAACAAAAATAGGACAAAGATCACTAACAAACATTTTGAAAATGCATTAAGAATTGCAACTTCGTCTATTGAACCCGATATCGATTTGCTCGTGTTCAACACAAACGCAAATTCATTCATTTTGTTAACTTGATTTTTTCCAATCTTAATGATATTCAAGCTAAATGAAACGAAACTTTTAAAAATTTAAAATAAATGTGTTCCTATTCATGTCTAATACAAATTTTAAAAAAAATATAGTAAAAAATAAGTTAATTTATTGTAATAAAACGACAAAGAGTTAATTTTTATTTCAATTTGTAAAAAAAAAATATGTGTGCGGCTCAGAAAAAAAATTATTTTTGCTATGCGGCTCACAAGCGGTCCTAGTTTAGACACCCATGTTATACCCTAAAAGAACTCGCACGTTTAGGAAGAAAGAATTTCAATGAATGTATGTTTTTTCTAGACCTTTGTTCATTACATATATGTTGTTACTTAGCAAACCATAAACTCCATATAGATTGGTTAATCCTGAGTTATTTTATACATATAGAAGGGGAGAAAAAGGTGGTAAGTCTCCTTATGAAAAGAGATGACCAACAAAAACATTGTAGACAAATTGAAGTTGTAGTCCAGGCCGCTTCAGATAGTTAAAATCATACTTGGAGGATTCGGAGTTTGATGTTGGGATCCTAACTTCCAGGAATATAATCCTCAGGATCACCTTAATCCTCTTTGATTAGCCTTGATAGTCTAGTAGTCATCACCACATGCTCATGGGCATCGTGTCATGAGTTTAAGCTCTAATGCTTTTGTAGAATTGCCATGTAAATTGGATTATGTGCATTAAATCTGTCATGCCTCAAAGTCCTACCATTGGCAGGGTGTTCAGGGACGTCTTAAGATTTTTGAAGCCCTAGGCCCCTATGCAGAAGTAGGCCCTACCTGTTATTTTTAAAAATAGACAGTATATAGCATGTGTTGTCAAATACTCGCACAAACAGTAATTTAAAACAAATAAATGTGCACGACTCACAATTTCAAAAACCTAAGCACTAACCAGCTCGATCGATGACCGTATTGTGTTGCGCTTTGAAGAGGGGTGCCGGCTAAGGTGTCATCTTCGTTCTTTGACCTCAGTTCAAAATTACTTGGTCCATCGCTGTAGACCTTAAGTTAGTTTAAGTTAATAAACATTCACTCACTCACCCATTTTTAAAGATGGTCCGGGAGGGAACGGAAACTTGCTGAAACATTTTCACCATAGTAGTCAAATTTCGGATTGAAGTTCTCCCAGTTCTACAATATATATATATATATGTTTCAACATGGTTCTCTTGAACGCATGGAATCACAGAAGTAGCTTGAAATTTTTTTTGATTATGTTATTCTCTTATATATAACTCACTCCTATTTTCAACCTTTTTGATTATAAGAAAAAAATATTAGTTGGGGCATATCGTGCCAAAAATAAATAAAAACATAGAACATTTTGACACATAAAACAATTTTAAGATTTGAATTTACAGATAATAGATAAGGTTAAATATGTTCCGTATATCATTAAATACAGGGGGGTGGGGTGGGGTGGAAACACTTTTATGTCAAGTAAAAAGTAAAGTATTGTGGTTTATTTAAATCCTCAAACAAATCTTTTAAAAAGAACATAGGAAGTTTTAAAATGCTTAAGCATTTAAAACGTCCTGTACTTTATATTTAAAACTTCATATATACCTATAAGACACACAGAGTGTAAAACAGAAAATTCGGGCATAAAGTATCTCACAGTTAGTTAACAAATTCAATACTAATTAAACTCGAGGGATTATGGGATTCGAAAGGATTCTCATTATGAATGAATGCTATAATATTTAACAAGGAAAAGAATCTGTGGGCTCTTTTAAAGAACCTTCACTTGAGTTTATGAAATATGCATATTCTTCCATTTGGATTCATTTCATGGTCGTGATTAATTCTAGGTGTGTTTTTATGAAATAAGTTTTTCACCTATAAAGCATTACTTTTCTCTCGTATTTAAAATTTTTTATAGATATTTAACAATACAACTTACCGATAATTTTCTTTATGCCTTATCAGCCACAATTTTATTTGCATGCTGTATATATGAAGTCACAGTCGAAATTTCTGCATTTTTGTTTAAAGTACCTTTTACTGGTTTGAAAATAATCGATAAACTATTTTTGTTAAGTTTGTAATCATATACATGATTTAGAGCTATTACTACGAAATCCTGAAGTTACATTTTAAACGTATGGGAAGAAAGATAACTCATGTATCTGTATAATTTTACCATTTAACTAAAAACAAGAATTAATCTAAGTCATAAGTGATGCTTTAGATACGGTTGTAGAAATCTTTATATTTAAAATATACGTGTCACAGTGTTTGTCCGCAATGAACTCCAAAACTACTCAACCGATCATAATATAATTTTGCATACTGTGTGTCATTTCGTTCAACTTAAAACATAGGATGGTTTTTATTTCAATTAATCACGCCAAAATTTTTTTATTGCCAGAAATGTGGAGAATCCGGAAAAAACATTGCCAGATTTTGCGAATATTCCCGCGAAGCAAAATTTTCCCCTTTTGTTTTGTCTATGTGGGCGACAGAACGCTCGCTTCTAATTTATTGCTTAGATCAGGGGTCTCCAAACTACGGCCCGAGGGCCACATCCGGCCCGCGGAGAGCTAGCATACTTGAAAACTCCTTTTAGAGAACATATTTTTTATAGCAAATTAAATTTAGTTTACTGAAGTATTCTAATTTTATGTTGAATAATTATTAATATGACATCTACATTGATATGGTCATGGGCTAACTACTCATAACATTGTTGTAGGCTTATTGTTATTGTTTTTGTGATAAGTTGGATAAAGAAACACAGAATTCTAATTAATAAAGACATGTATAAAATGCAGAAAATTTAACTTCAGTATATAATAACTAACAAATTATTGAAATGAATCCAACTAACATTTTATACATTTTAAATAAAAACATAACTTATAACAAGCATAATGACATATGAAATACTAATGAGATTTATGTAATTGAGATTTTCCACTGACAATAGTTTGTAGTTGTGGACTAATTTTACTTGTACCAATTATTAAAAGAGATTTAAGATGCTCATCAGTTAATTTTGATCTGTAAACATTTTTTATGTACTTCATTTTTGAGAAGGTCTTCTCACACAAATAAGTAGTACCAAAAACAGAAAACAGCCCACGAGCAAATTTATGCAAATTATCAAATTGTGTCAGTGGAAGACTCTTATAAAATTCCAACAAAGATGAGTTTTGATATTTGTTCTTAATTATATCACTGCACTGTAGATCAATCATTTCCATTTGAAGTTCCGGGGCTAGGATTTCAATGTCAGTATCAAAAGGATTCTGAAAAATCTTAATTTGATTCGCAATGGCATCAAAGTCCGAGAAACGAGTATCAAAATTTATTTTCAAAGCACTCAAAGTTTCGATTGCAAAATCGATAGGAAACTCAGTCTCAGTGGTGTGGCTGAATATCTCACATGTTTTAAAATGTGAAAAACATTTACTTCGTAGTTGTGATTGAAACAGTATCAATTTCTTCCGGAATGATTTGATATTAGTGTATAAATTAGGAAGATGCTGGTTTTCTCCTTGCAATCTCAAATTCAGTTCGTTCACATGTTTTGTCAAATCAACATAGAATGCTAACTTCCACAGCCATGCGTTGTTTTGTAATTCAGTAAGAGGGCGATGCTTTTCATTCAAAAAAATTTCGATCACTGCTCGAAGTTCAAAAAAGCGCTGAAGGACTTTCCCAGAACTAAGCCAACGTACGGCAGTATGATAAGGTAAGTCATTTTCTCCAATCTCTTCAATAAATTGTCGGAATTGTCGGTGATTCAGCCCAAAAGATCTGATAAAATTAACATTTGATATGAGTGGTTTCAGAACTTCAGACATATCCAAACATTTTCCGCACAAAGACTGTTGATGAAGGATACAATGTAAGACTAATAGTTTAGAACCACCGTCATTTTCTACAGCCTTTGACACAAGAGCGACCACTCCTTTATCTTTCCCACTCATGTTTTTGCCTCCATCAGTTGTAATACATTTTAAGTTTTTCCATCGAAGGTTCTTTTGATTAATGGCCATTTCAACTCCTTTAAAAATATCTCTACCAGTAGTTGTGCCATGAATACTATGCATATCAAGAAGTTCTTCATGCACTTCATAGCTTTTATCTACTCCTCGAATATAAATCAACACCTGAGCAGTATCTTGACACATCCGTTGACTCATCCAAGGCCAAAGAAAACCACTCAACATGTCCATTTTTGTCGAACAGTTGAGAGGATATATTTTCAGCGATGTTTTCTACCCTTCGAGCCACAGTGTTTGCTGACATACTGACAGTTTTTAATAAATTTACCTTTTCAGGTTCCTTTACCTTCTCTTGTTCAGTTTTGAGTTTTGTAAATGAAGATTGCTGCGATTTCAATCCGCGCTTCATAGCTTCGAATTTTTTCTGTCCGCAAACTTCCTGTATATTTTGAGTAATTTTGAAAATGTTTTGTTTCATAATGACGTTTAATGTTATATTCCTTGAGAATGGCTATGCTTTCATTGCAAATCAAACATAGCGCCTTGTTACTGGACTCAATTACGAAATACTGAATGTTCCATTGATCTTTGAGTTTTCTGCATTCACTATCAATTTTTCGCTTCTTTTCCATACTACTAAATCACACATAAAAGCAACAATTCAAATCAACATACTGTTACAAAGATGTCTTAAACTTAAACACGCACAAACACGTTTTAAGGAGGTACGCACTATTTTATTTCACAACAGTGTCATAGGAGGTGACTTGTGTGACTTCTTATATATTCCAATTACTGCCATCTAGAAGTGAGTGGAAGACACCACAACTTTCTCGAACCAACGAGATTATTCTGTACGTGCTATTAGCGCCATCTGTTAGTGATAGAAGGTACTACCTATTTCCGCTTGTGTCCACCAGATGTCGTGTCACGTTACTACTCATGGCTCGTACTCTACGACTAATCTAGAAATTACAGATAATGACAGGAAAATTAACAATGTGCCGTGTTGCTGTTTTGCGGACTTTAGTCCGATTTGCAGCCTTTTTTAAACGTTGCGTACTTTTTCGGACTTTTTTTTCCATCAGTGGACTATTTCACTTTTTACCACCGGCAACAAAGATAATATGGTTTTGGCCCTCGGAACTTACTGGAGTAATCAGTATGGCCATAAGGCTGGAAAGTTTGGAGACCCCTGGTTTAGATCAGTGCAATCACTATTTTTTTTTTATTCGGAGAATAAAACTAGATTTCGAAGGGAGAGGTTGTATCAGTGTCTTTCTCTATTTGAATATATAGATAATATTAATTTTTTTCATGGAGCATTGGCCAAAAAGAGATTAATTATAGATTTAAATGTTGGAACAATTAATTGTTCTCGAAATTTGATGAACGATATGAGATCGTAAATATAACCGTTGTTTTGAATTCTCTTTTTGAATTAACTGATATATTGGAATAGCGCTTTGAAGTGCATGAAGCCTGCTAAAGGTAAGAAGATTTTATTCATTATAATAGAAAGCATAAAAAAAAAAGTGCGAACAGCACTAAGATCGGCAGCGACACGATTAATTAAAAACCGTTGAGAATTTATTAAAAGAAGAATTGACTGATTTTGATTCCCTTGAGTAAAATTTGAATTTAATAATAACTAGATCGGAAGAGTTAAGAAATATTAATGGCTTAATTTTAAGTGAAACCACACATTAGAACAATATGACACTGAATTAAGTACTTCATTTGATTACTGTGACAAAATAACTACAACAATTTTTCGCTCAAACAAGAAAATAAAACAAAAGTCGGATTATTTCCATTGTGTGTAGCGGTACACAGATCAGAATTCAACTTCTGTAAATACAAATAACATTGTTAAACTTCCAAAGTTAATGATTCAAAAATTTTATGGAGATTGTACTCAGTTTAAAGCTTCTGGAATACGTTCCAAATTTCAATCCATGATAATAATTCACTTTCGAAAATAGAAAAATTTAATTATTTAAAAAGCTATGTATCTGGTTCAGCTGCTCAAGCAATAGAAGGTTTTGAGATTAATGTATTAAGCTATGATTCTGCTGTTGAGCTTCTTAAAAAAGATTTGGAAAAAAAAGAAGTAGTAATTAATAACCATATGAATAAAAAATAAATCTGCCTCCAGTTTATAAATCGAATGACATTCCAAAGTTAAAAAAGTTGCATAGCGAAATTGAAGTAAATGTTAGGAGCTTATCCGCGTTAGGCTTAGAACCCCCAAATCTTACAGCTCTATGTTAATTGCTGTCGTTTTGAAAATTATTCCTACTGAATTTACTCTAGAATATAATCGAAGAAATGTTGACAAAAAAATTGAGTCCAGATATAAATGATTTTTTGGAATTTTTCCAAATAGAAACCAAAAGTAGAGAGCGATGAAACTGGAATTCGACATATATATCTTTATGTATAAAATATACGTGTCACAGTGTTTGTCCGCAATGGACTCCGAAACTACTCAACCGATCATAATATAATTTTGCATATTATCGACACTATTGTTGATGAAAACAAAACCGCAAATTTTCCAACCGATTTTTTGAATTCTTTAGAAGTAACAGGAATGTCACCACACAATCTTCGGTTGAAGATTAGTCCCTGGATATTCTTTTGCGTAACTTAAATCTACCTAGATTATGCAACGGAGCACGTTTCATCATCAAAAGAATTACCGGGAACTTCTTAAAGCAAACATTTTGACTGTAAAGTTTAAACGAAAATTCGGTTATTCTACTACGGAAAATGTTGCCACGTTTCCACTGATACCGTCAGAATCTCTACCATTCAAAAGGCTTCAATTCCCGATTCCGTTTGGCTTTCGCGATGACCATAAATGAATCTGAAACCCGAACATTATTCATTTGATACTTGGACTTAGAAAATCCAAGTTTCTCGAATGGGCAACTAGATGTTACATGCTCACGTGTGCGGAAACCGTTGAATCTATTTGAGTTAGCAAAATACGGGTTACCGAAAAATATTGCGCACCGATTAGCGATTCGTTGTATAGAATTATTTGTTGTTATACTTTAAAATGATAAAAATATTTTTTTTAAAAAATTGCAAAGAATCAACGTTATTCACCATATTTATAAAATTAAATCTTCATATGTTGTTACTTAATAACTTCGTTAATAATTCCTGCATTATACTACACTCAAATAGATGGATGAAATGCAAAATTAAAATAATTTGTCGTTTTATACTTTATTTCAACCCTCCAAAATTTAAACGAAGATAAATTTGACTGTATCGAATAGCTTAGGATAATATTGAACTAACGTATTAAAGCAACAGCGACGCGTGGCCGGGTCAGCTAGTATACTTATATATTGGTATTAAAGCACATTGAATTCCATATAAGCACATTTAACGATGTAAAGAGAGTAATCTGAATATTAAACTAAACTCAGTGACGCAACAGCCCATGAGGGCCAGGGCCTACTGTGCCTATCTCAGTATACATGATCCTAGACAATGAGGTGCATGAGCAAATGTCCCGGTCAGGTGGTCAGTCTGACGCGAAACCCCCAGTGTGTAGTTCCAAAGCAAGCTTGGTACTCATTTATCGACCTACTGAAGGGATGAAAGGCTGAGTCGATCTTGACCAATCATCCGGGAGTTGAGCCCCGAACCTGTGGTGAGGAAGCACGAAACGTTACCACTCAGCCACAGGGTTTAATTTAATATTAACCGCACACTATTCAGCTATTTCAGGGCTTTTACGATGGGCCTCGTAATTTTGAACCATGGTCAAGTGACGAGGATGACACCTGAGCTGGCACCCCCTTCTCCTAATTTCACCACACCAATGAGAGGTTGTTTGATAGCCGACATATTCGATGTTCATCGACCCCCTCTACACGTTGGGCCTTCAGCGGCAATAGGCTCGAGTTCATTACACGCCAGCCACTAGCCCATGACCTTGACCACTTACTGCGGCTTAAGGATGATTCCCATTTTAGGTGATGCACAATGATGTACTTAAGGTATGTGACTACCTTCGGAGCACTTTTTTTGAAATATGTAAAATTTCACTTATGTAAACATATTTTTATTTGTAATGGGACATAAAAGTAAGAATTCAAACACAGTTTTTATAAAGTTATAAATATTTTTGGAAATATAGGGAATTTTGAGTGAAATTTTAATGAAAAATTGCAATTACGGTAAGGATTGTGTTGAAAATTCTGATACATATATTCTAATAATATTTATACAGTACATAAATAACATCATTTTCTGTGATTATAACTATGAAATTTATAATACTTCTGTAAAGTTTTCAAAATATGTCAATTTTTATGCAAAAACTCATTTTTTACAAAAAACTAATGTTATTTTCTCACAAAAAGTGCAATAAAATAAATAAATATATACACAGGTATTAGATTATAGACTAGACTACAGATAAAACTAAATTAAAGATTCTCTGAAAATTTCAAGTCAATATCTTAAAAAGAAATCTTGTAGTCAACCGTACCGTGAAGAAAAAAATTGAAAAACATAGTTTCTCAGAAAATGCATTTAAAGATTTTAATGCTATGTGAAAAATTTTCTACTCATTGTACATTTTTTAAACTCACCATATTTATAGCTCAAGCTCTTTTAAATTTCATGTAAAACTTATTTGGAATTTTTTTTAACCTTTTGCTGTTTTCCTGAGAATTTTATACACTATAACAATTGTCGTTTTTAGCGAAATTTTGGTGAAAAATTGCAGTTACGACAAATCTTTTACACAAAATTCTAATAAGTGTATTCATATAATATTTATACAGCACATAAATAACATCTTTATCTGTGTTAGGTATCAAAATATTTGTAATACTTGAAAGTTTTTTAAATACGCCAAATTGTATGCAAAAACTCATTTTTAAAAAAAAATTAATGCTTTTTTTCATAAAAAAGCAATTAAATATTTATATATATATATACAGACATTAGATTTTGATTCATAACACAGATAGAACTACACAAAACATGTTCTGAAAGTTTCAATTTACTATCTTAAAAATATTTTGTATAGTGAACTTTATCGTGAAGAAAAATATTGAAAAAAGTTTCTCGTAAAACACATTAAAATTTTTTTTAACACAAAATAAATACTTTTCTACTTACAAAACATTTTCAAAACTCCCCATATTTATAAGTTAAGCCTTCTTTAGCTTCATTTTTAGCTAATTTTGACTTTTTTTTGGCTTTTTGCTGTTTTCTGGAGAGTTTTGTTGAGGGTAATGACTGGCGTTTTGATTTTTGAATACGTTCTGGTGTCGATTCCCATGTAGTTTTTAAGTATCATTGGATCAATTACCATACCTAAATAATTAAATACATGCAACAGTCCTAAATAACCTGAATTATATAATAGGATAGCAATGTGTGAACCCAAAAACAAAGTTTTCTTATGAACAAAAATTTCTTTTGGTAAAATAGACCATAATACATTATTAAAACTTTCATTATTTTGGGTCATACCATGGAGGCATTTTTTTAACAAATCTGTATCACAGAGTGCTAAGTAAGTGGGCTTTATCAGTTAATAACTGAATTTGAAAGACCTGTTGTTTTGTCTATGTGTACTTTTTCATCGCATAATGCTCGTTTATATTTGCACCAGCTGTCTTTCCCTGTAGGACATTGCCCATGCATGGGATTTTGATTTCTAGAGCAGCAGTGAAAGAAAACAGCTGTTACAGCAGATAGCATTTTTTCGAGACATCCAACATTGCTACGGATGGCAATCCCGTAATAGTTCTGTAGTTTATCGATAAATTTATCAGTTAGTTTGCCCTTTCCACCAAGTCCTTTGGTGTTCTTTTTTAGTTTCCTTAGACGTGAGCCTACTCTTTTTTTGTATATGACCTATACATTCGAGTTTTGAGACACTGTTTTCCCCATATATATTCTTTACTTGTAAAAAGCCCTTGGAATCCCCATCACCATAGTACTCGGTGTATTGCAAGTCTCGTTTTATCAATGATCTTTCAAAAATTCTGAAAGCTCCAACAGCTTCCATATTTCCTGAGGATCCTTTATAGTTTGAGCATTCATGCGCAGATTTCCCTTTCATTTCACACATTTTG
>BMAO01031477.1:0-16207 GCA_019973975.1 Trichonephila clavata | reverse complement strand
GAAATAATATAACGGTCTCGAAAACCTAATACAGTAGAACGTCGTTTATTCGAACGTTTATTTATCCGGAGCGTCAAATATCCGAACCAAAGTCGGATCCGTTTTCGAACAGTACAATGCTCAACATGTGTTTCCTGTGAGGCCAAAAGTGACGGAAAAACCCAAGAGGAGGGATATTTGGGGAATTTCAGCTGTGTGATTTGGTAAACATCTGCGCGGAATATTAGGTCAGTTTGTTTCCAAGTGAGGGGGTGTATACGTTGCTCTTTTGAGTTTTTATTGATATAGAAACCTGGATGGCATGCAGTGCAGAAGACTGTGGATTTCAAATGCTAAATGATGACGAGATTGTGACTTCCGTGCAAGAAGAATCCGACCCTGTCGACGATTAAACGGATGAAGATGAGGACAACAGCAACGAAAGTAGCAAATGCTGACGCGTTTCTGCGTTAGAAACTTCTATGGAAGAGTACGAACAACAATCAGAGTCCTGTCCTATTCAACTACTGCTGCTGAAGAGAATCAGAGACGTTGCAGTGGAAACGAAGGTGTACAATGGTACAGCGAAAATAAGAGATTATTTTCCACAATAAAGGTAAAATTGCGACATTTTGCACCAATTTTGCTTTCTCTTCAAGCACGTTTCCCGCATGTGAGTATTTTCAATATTTTTGTACAGCATCCAGTATCATATATTGCATGGATTGCATTCGGTTCTCGGTTATCCGAACAATTGCGTGTCCGAACGGTGTCCGGACCCAATTGATTCGGATAAACGACGCTCTACTGTATGTATTTTAATGCATTTTTTTCTCTTAACACGAAAAAAAATTCGCTTTTGGGAATGAACCCTGAATGAAATGTTTCAGAAAGTTTCTGTATAATTACTGTCCTACTGTATCATTGGAAGAATTCGTTGCAGCATATGGGATAATCTGTGTACTGCCGGAATTATGTCTGACCAAGACCTTTTGGAGTTTGTAAAAAGCTCAAAAAAATATCATTGAAACAGATTCTGACGATGAGAATGAAATTAATAATGCAACTCCCGTTCTTACGCCATCCAAAATCGAAGAACATCATGAAAAGTTAGCGCAGTTTACTTCGACGCACATTTCCAATGGTGAAATGATTAACAAAATGGATGAAAGCAAACAATTTGTGCAAAAATTTTGAAGCTAAAGAAGACAATGCAAAGAAAAATATCAGATCATTTTTCAAAAACTCAATAAATATTTTGTGTTTCAAAAACGTGAACATTTTATATTAAATATCATTAAGTTCTTGTGTATGTTTTTGTTTCATTGATTTTTATTAAAAAAATGCGTATATACATATCTATCTAAATAATCTCTCTCTCTCTCTATATATATATATATCCTTTAAAACGCTGGCTGGGTGGCGTGGTTGGTTTGTCGCTGGCCTTCTGCACCCAATGTTGCGGGTTCGACCGCGGCCATGTCATATATTATAAGGCATGTAAAAGTAATAATTCTCTTAAATGTTTAGGGAAAAGACGGATACTCTAGAATCTTCTCTCAGCTACATCACACCACTTCGCCCTCACTTCATTTCCATCTTTGAATGAATAGTGCTAATACCTTAGGCTTTACCATTGATAAAACAGCTAACACTTTCCTCCAAAATTAAGGCAAGGAATTAAAAATCAGTAATAACTTGATAAATATTAGGGATAAAGCAACAACACCTAGCACAGATATACAATGGTGGCCAAAATTGCGGACGCTTTTGGAAGTTTTCATGTTTTTAAATTTGTATCTGGTAGAAAATGTTACTTTTCTCAAAGCACAAAGTCGTACATATCATTTAAAGATAACTTAATACTGAATTCAATACAAAAAAAAACTCAAATGCTTGTAATAAAAAAAATTTACTACAGTTACTGATGATAGTAGAGAATTATTAGTACTTGAATAGGGTTAGTTTTAAGCTCTTCTTTCGTTAACATGATGCCATAAAACAATTATAGTCTTAATTTGTTTATTTGTTCTTTTTTTTTTAATTTGATGGACGCCTCATTCGGACAAAAGTTTGCAAACGGTGCCACGAGTTTTTGATGGGATTGAGGTCTGGAATGTTTCCTAGACAGAATAACAATTCAATGCTCATTGGTAATAAACCACTCATTCGATAATTTTTAATCTGCGGCAAGGAGCAAAATTCTGCAGAAAAATAATTAAAGCATTGTTGGGAAAGATATCCCCTTGATGTAAAATAGAAGTTTGGGTTCTAGAATAGTGACATGATGACATGAAGGTGATCAATACCGTCTGTTGGCATGCATGACCAAATCATAAAACTAAGTGGGTTCTTCACAGTTGCCTGAATGCAGTCAGGATGTCACAAACTTTCGTCCCCTGGTGTTTAGGTTTACTAAATGATGCGACATTTGAGTAAAATGAAACGCTTTATTTATGACTAGAAAATTACTTTAAAAACCTAACTTTGCACGAAGGGAGCCGTCAGCTTAATTACTAACTTAAATATCAATAATAAATTTCAAAATACTTATTTTTGTTGCTTAAATCCACAGAAATAATGTCTTCCTTCTCAAACTCTGGTAGCTTCGCTTATTATAACTAACCTCAGCATTAACTTCTCTCTACTACCTATTTAAATAGTAATGCTCATTAACATAAATCATGGTTTCCTTCACAGAAAGCACTTTTTATAAGCTTATACAGTTAAAGATTTTTCCTAGAGGATATAAGAAACGCAAAAAGAACCAGTTAAAAGAATTTGTAGCAATTCTCCTACTCTACGTTCCTCTTATACACTGAAGAGCAAAAAAAAACTAGTACACCTCCTAATATTGAGTAGGCCCCACGAGCACTCAAAAGGGCAGCAAACACGACGTGCATAGATTCGATTAATGTCTGAAGTAGTGCTGGAGGTAATTGACACCAATGAATCCTGCATGGCTGTCCATAAATCAGTAGGGTAAGAGGGAGTGGAGATCTCTTCTGAACAGCACATTGCAAGCATCCCAGATATGTTCAATAATGTTCATGTCTGGGATTTCGGTGGCCAGCGGAAGTGTCTAAATTCAAAAGAGAGCTCCTAGAGCCACTCTTTAGCAATTTTGGACGTGTGGAGTGTCGCATTGTCCTGCTGAAATTCCCCATGGCCGTCGTAATGCACAATGGACATGAATGGGTGCAGATGATCAGACAGGATGCTTACATACCTGTCATAGTCGTATCTAGCCGTATCAGGGTCCCATATCACGCCAACTGCACACGACCCATACCATCACAGAGTCTTCACCAGCTTGAACAGTCCCCTGCTGACAGGTAGGGTCCATTGATTCATGAACCCTATACCCGCATACGACCATCGATTCATACCCGTCCGTCTCTATACCCGTACACGCCCATCAGCTAGATTCAATTGGAAACGAGACTCGTCACACCAGGCAAGGTGTTTCCAGTCATCAACAGTCCAAAGTCGGTGTTGACGAGGCGTACAGCTTTGTGTCGTGCAGTCAACAAGGGTACACGAGTGATCCTTCGGCTCTGAAAGTCCACATCGATGATGTTTCGTTGGATGGTTCACACGGTGACACTTGTTGATGGCCCAGCGTTAAAATCTGCAGCAATTTGAGGGAGGTTTGCACGTCTGTCTCGCTTAATGGTTCTCGTCAGTCGTCATTGGTCCCGTTCTTGATTTATCTTTTTCTGGCCGCAGCGATGTCGTAGATTTGATTTTTTACCGGATTCTCGATATTCATGGTACACTCGTAAAATGGTCGTACGTGAAAATACAAATTTCATCGCTACCTCGAAGATGCTATGTCCCATCTCTCGTGCGCCGACTATAACACCACGTTCAAACTCACTTAAATCTTGATAACCTGCCATTGTAGCAGCAGTAATCTATCTAACAATTGTGCCAGACACTCGTTGCCTTATATAGGCTTTGCCGACCGCAGCACCGTACTCTGATTGGTTCCATATCTTTTTATTTACATATGCATGCCTGTACCAGTTTTTTTTTGGCTCTTCAGTGTATATTGTCTCCCATTTACTACCGAGTAACGATATTTTAGTTTCATCGTTCCAAATAACTTGTGACCACCCTTCATTAATCCAATTAATGTGTTCCTTTATTCACAGTAGTCTTTTTTTTTTTGCCCTGCTGTAAACTGAGATGCTTTTTCGTGGAATTCTGCCTCTTAATCTTCGTTTGATTGTTCTTGAACTGACAGAAACACCAGCAACACTCAGGTCCCTTCTGATGGCCATTTATAGCATCTTCTATCTTGGAGACATAGTCTTTTTATTATTACGATGGTGTACCTTTAGTGGCTCTTCCTATTTTTTTCCTGAATTTGTCTCTTGTTATGGTAAGCAAAACTTTCATGCTCCAGTTGTTGTTACTGCATCACCCACATGTCTTGCACTTTCAGCATGCGAAAGACCACTTTCTCGTAACACAATAATCCTACATCTCTTTCTGGGTACCCAATCTAGTCTTTTATTTGATGTAATTGCTTCTTGACTAAATATTATTGTTGCTCTGGCCTCCTAACCTAAATCCTAACAATCCTAACCTAAATCCTATCAATAGCTTGTAACACCGTTTGAAAGCTCTCTTCCGAAGGAGGTGCCCATCAAATAAAAGAGAATTAATTGAGGCTATAATTATTTCCTGGCATCATGTAATAACAAAGAAAAAGCTTAAAACTATCACCAGCTCATTGAAGCATCAATGTAAAGCTGTACTTGAAACTATAAAAGCTATTAATTACTGATAACTCACTGCTATCATCAGTATCTAATGTATATCGATAATTATTGCAGCTGAATATTTTTTGTATTGCAACTGTTTGAATTTTGTTTTTGTATTGAATTAAGTATTAAATTATCTTTAAAATGATATGTATGGCTTTTCATTTTGTGAAACGTAACGTTTTGTATAAGCATACTGTTGAAATAGTTTTATTCCAAATAATATGTATAACAAATATCGCTAACATAGAGTGAATAGCCCTTTCAGCCGCGTCCCAATTTTTTTTTTTTTTTTTTTTTTTTACATTCTGGCGGGTAAACAAAAGTACACATCTTATAATTTAAATAGAGCCATCTAGTGGCATACATGAACCCTAACACATACACAAATTTAAAAAACAAAAAATTCCCAAAGTGTCCACAATTTTGACCCCCACTGTAAAAACTACGGGAAAAAATATGCAGCAACATAACAATATGAAAAGAGATGCATTAAGATCCGGGCTCTTTCAAAAAGGCTCAAAAGGTCTGGGGAATTAACCTAATAGGGGAAGAGTATACTGTGAGCCCTATGAAGGCTTTACAACAAAACGTCACATTATTAGTGATGGTGTTAAAATAAAAATAATAATCGAGATTAATAAACTTATTCAATAGTATAAAACAGGAAAGAAACCAGATACAACAAAAAGGTTCTTTTCTCACTCTGTTAAATTCTGTATGTTTAATTCCAGAAGTTATGCTTGATATTACTGGAAGATATTCAAAGAAATTAATAACAATTTTTAAATTAATTGAAAAGTTACCTAAAACTTTTAGGAGAAAAATATACCACTTGTGCAAATATTTTGAATGCATATCTGCCTTTGTTTAAAATGTGTATCAAATGATCCGCCACTAATACTTTCTCTGAGTAGCAAAACCCTTTTGGTGAATCGCTTAAGTTTGTTAGCAAGTCTACCGATTATAGACGCAACAATTTTTTTCATCAGACTGACTCAGAGATAGGGCTTGAATAATTCTTCGAAATATTGAAATATTTAACTAATGTGTGACACGTATTACAAAAGCCCAATTTCTTGGTTTTGAATATAAATATTTCATATTTTATTTTAATCATATGATCACTTACTCTTCATGTGTCACAAGGATTTCCAATAAAAGCTTAAAGTAAAGCATATAATCTTAATCAAGAAACAATCTTTTCAAAAACATGATGGATGAATTGTTTTATTTGTAAATATTTCATACTATTGATTATAATTTTCTAAGCACGTAACACTTAACACTAGAATGTTTCAGTTCCCCTCCCCCTTTTTTTTAGACTTTGATTTTCAGATCATCCAATCAATAAAGAAGTTATATACGATGTATGTTATATTTTCTACTGATTCTATTACAAAAATAAAATGTCTGCACTTTTTCCCAGCACTATTTACTTGCAAAGATGCTTGCTCGAGTCATGAAGTTACCTATAATCCTCCATGTATTGGTTTGAAGAACGTTAAATCTGTTGGTCATGTTGACATGGGGTGGAAATTTGGAGATTGACGTGTAAGTTCAGATGCCCTCCTCTTCCCTCGCCCATGGTTCTAAATGAAGAGGTCACACACAGGAGCAAATAATCTTCATGATTCTTCAGAGTGCAACGTTATAAATAATCACTAAATCAGTACAACGTTGCTCATATAAATATTATATACATTTTAATTGCTTATTTGCACTGGTATAAAACTCATAAGGCAAATATAGCAGAAAACTATAGGGTGACTTCAATTTACAGAGGACTGATTCAAAGTCAAAAGAAATTCAATGTAACATCTCTGAATGAAAAAGTAACTCAAATTCAACATAATATCAATATGAATAATATAGCTTTAATTATTATATCATCAATCAATACAGAAATGCAACAGTAAAGTACAATCAAATGTTTTTTACTAAGCCGTACAGTGTCACAGATATATTGATACATATGTATCTCGAAGAATTACATATCGGTTTATTACAAGCAAAAGAAAAACAGTAATTTTTATAATACTAGAGTATTTAAACCTTTTCTAAAAATAAATATGTGTGATTGCCTATTTTAAATTAATATTTTTGCTAATCTTCTTGATGAGGATTAATATATCTTCAACCTGAAGTTGCCTCTTGAATCTGCATGGAAACGGCTGTGCATCTTCTGTATCATGTCTTGTTTCTTGATTCTGCGTTTCTTAAAAGCTGCTCTAATGGCCTTAAATATCAGAAGAAGCGTTTCTAGCAAGTCTGATACGGCAAGTAAGGAAATTCCAAGGGATACACCCAAGTATCCCCCAATATATCCAAACAATTCTACTGTCTGAAAAAATTAAAACGAATTAATATCTTTCGAAAAAAATTCCCGACTGATTGGTGTTTAGATTCTTGTGTATAATTTTTTATTATAAAAGAATTGCAAAAATCAGTTTTCAAATGCATATTATTCTTACATGAAAACACATTAATAAAATGAAGAAAATGCACAACAATTTTATTCGTAAATGTTCTCGGCTTTCACCATTAGAGTGTCACAGTTATATTCACATTGATCATTCTATTTCAAATTCGTTATTTTCTTAGTTAACTTTGGTCAAAAGATAAAAAGCGAGCATCTGTTTAGTAATCTCTGTGACAGTGAGTGAGGGATGAGATTAACATCGCACTGTTCAGCTACTCGAGGGCTTTTGCTGACGGACCTCGTAATTTTGAACCATGGTCAAGTGACGAGGACGACACCTGAGCTGGCACTCCCCTCTCCTAACTACCACACCAACAAGAGGACGTTGAGTTCTCCATAGATTTAACATGCATCGTTCCCCTTCACGGCGGGTCTTCAGTGTTACTAGGCTCGAACTCATGACACGCCGACCACGAGTCCGTTACTTACCTTGACCACTAGGCTACCTCGGCCACCGTCTCTGTGACAGAGATTGGGCAATATCTACTGAAAAGCTACTGAAGGAAAAATGCTTGCTTTTTATCTTCTGTCCAAAATTAACTAAGGGAATAAAGAATTAAAAAAAATTCTTTCTTAATTAAAAAAACTAATTTCATGGCATTTCTAAGGTTAGCGATTTCTCTAGGGAAATTCCATTACTATATATGCAAAAAGAACATTTTCTGTGTTTTCTACAAAAATTAGGAAAATGAAAATATATAATCCAAAAAAAATTATTTATTGAACACAAAAAATCATTTTAGTTTCTTGAAATAACTGGAACTTAAGAATGGTAATATTCCCTTTGTAATAAATTATCAAAAATTTTGAATTTAAACTATTGTGTCAAAAACCAAGAAATAGTTTTTTTTTTATTCATTTTCAAAAATAAGGAAGCTTATAATGTATTACAAAATGTCACTAAAACTATCAGATTTATTTAATTTAAAAATATTTCATTGAATTTCATTGAAATAATTTTTTAATATGGAGTTGAAAAAATTCTATTGTGAGGTAAACATAAAATGTAATTTACTTGATATTTTGGATAATAGGCGAATCTTTTTATTTCCATTCTGTTAAAAGACAAATTAATAACAGAAGTGCATCTGTAACAGAGAATTAAATAAGTAAGTATTACATAGTTAAGAAATCTATAAATTAGTCAAATGGCTTAAAATGGGTGATTGATTTTAAATAAATGATATATTCAATAAAAATTTTCGACCATTTATTGACATTTTTAAATATATAAATTGAAATTTAGAAGAGAGAGCATCCATAATTGTCTTACACCGTACCAAAATTTCAATAAATTTCTTCGCATTTTAGTTTTGTTGTTATATTTACAGAAAATTTGGTTTGAATAGATTCTGTTGAATGAAATGCTTGAACCTTATCAGCCGTTAGACTTGATGAAAATTTTGTAATTCCAGAGAAAAATGGATTAAAGTATCCGACTACCGTAAAATTGTGAATTTTGCTAAAAATTGTCAAATTTTTTTTATGATTTTATTTAATAGGCCATCTTATTAGCTTTATAAAAAGACCAAGTTTATCATTTTCCGTTCACTAGAACTAAAACTACAAGTGTTTTAGTAAAAGCAGATGCCATTACTTTAAGCAAGACGTCACAATTTAAAACGGGTTTTACTCGAAATGTGATTTTATGAAAATAATCAAACGGGGTCAGCGATTGCTAAAAAAATTTTTTAAATAATTAACTGAAACTTTTTGTGTAAGTTCTGTATAATAGTAGAAGTGTTTTAACTTTCAGATTGATCAATGACTGTTTTATTACAAAATTTACAGTCCCTTATGTGAATATAATCACTGTTTTTTTAAGCAATTTCATATAGTAACTGAGATAAAGTGCTCTAGTTTTTATAAAAATTAAAATATCTCTTATCCTAAAGGTCATTTCAACAATGATAAACATATAGCAACACATCAGAATTGAAAAACTGAAAATTTGTTCATAAACCTTTGGTACAAAATGAACCGCGTTTATGTTATTTTTTGTCAATTGTTACCCATTTTTTCCCATTTTAGTTATAATAATTTATTTTTCTCTTCTTAATTTTAGCGTATTTTTCTTTAAATGTACTTAAAAAATCCAAAAACAACAAAAAAATCTACATATCTCCATTTTTTAAAAAAAAAGTTGTCGCAACCAGTCGGATACCTTAATAATGAAGGCAAATATTTTGACCACAAAATATGTAATGCCATAACAATTTTTAACTGTTTGATTTAAATTTATGCCACACTCTGCTGTTAGGTGGACCTCGTTATTTTGAACCAAAATCTAGTGACGAGAACGACACCTGAACTGGCAACTTCATCTCTAAACTTCAATACCATGCTAACAAATTTTAATTGTTAACATGTTGAAAGTTCTTAATCGTGAATCTAAATTCTATTAACTTAACTGCATTAAATTAAACTGGCAAATGTTTGTTAAAATAAATTTTAATGTAACTGATTCAGAATGTTTTTAATCATAGCGCATAAGAGAAATAAAGAGACACAAATACAAAAACAAAATTTTATCACTGTTTAGTTGATAATTACTTTTGAAGTTTATTCTTATGTTAGTTCATTAAAAATTTAAAAACATATGTAATTTTTTATGATGTATATGATAAAATAGAATAATTCACACATATCCTTTCTTTTAGCTTGTATTTTGATTAAATAGATATTATAAATGTACTTATGTTTAAAATATATTATTATTTCTATAATGCACTTATTTATTAAATTAAAATATTTAAAATTAAATTAAAAACACTTACTCTTGCCTTCCATCTTTTATCCTCTACAATAAAAGAGAAGAAATTTACGATTACGTGTATTTAAAAAAATTCCCAATTTCATTTCAATATTTTAAAAGCCTTTTCACTATAAACTAATTTAAAAAATCTAAAATCATTTAAATTCATTTTTTTTTTAATTTTCAGTCTTTGCAAATTTTTTTAAAGAAAATTTAGCAAGATGTTTATTTTATTCTCATAGTTTAATAGCAATCACAGAAAAAATCGAGGAAATGTTTTGATATTATAAACCTACCATGGATAGAAGCGATGCGAACTCTTCAACGGCGACTTTTATATCTTCTCGGCTAAAAAATGAAAATACTATCATAAAAAGCATGGCTTCACATATTCTTTAAGGAACTTAATACATCAATAATAAGTAAAGTTATCGTCAAGATTCAACAGATCTCTGAGAACAACAAAATGGCCACCG
The DNA here is from genome assembly GCA_019973975.1 of Trichonephila clavata. Lineage (NCBI taxonomy): Eukaryota > Metazoa > Arthropoda > Arachnida > Araneae > Nephilidae > Trichonephila > Trichonephila clavata. The sequence goes on along the minus strand of BMAO01031477.1, from coordinate 5,743 downwards.
TACGTATTTTTGATTAGCCGGGTTCAAATCTCGTCATACAAATATTTTTGGTGACTGCATACAAATGAACAAAAGTGAAAATTGCTTACTTTTAGTCATTTCTTATTTTATTAAAGCCCATGTAGAGAACAACGGTAATATTTGTTTCTGGTCTTTAGCTGATAGCAACTTTTGGCGATATTTTGTCTAAGGATGATAACAACATTTGGCATGGCGATATTTTGTCTAAGGGTAACAGCAACATTTGGCGATATTTTGTCTAAATTTCAAATTTCATATAATTGGGTAATTTGTCTATGCTAATGACTCAATTCATGACGATCGCTATAAAGACAAACACTTTCTTCATTGAATCAAACAGACATCAAAAATTTACTTGTTGTGTCTGTAAAACTTATATAAATTTCAAATTTCATAATGGGTATTATTTTAAATGCTATAAATAAAAATGCTATAAATTTTTTCTACCTTTATGCGTTATTGTTGTTGACAAATTTGTTCTTTTTAAGAGAAAGTTTCTGAAAGGATCAAAAGTTGTCATGAACGAAGCGTATGAACTGATTAGCTGGGAAAAAAGATTGCTTTTATCGTGTGAGAATGACGTCACATGAGTTTTTGAACTGATTGACTAAAAATACGTGGTTATCATTATCATGTGACTATAACGTCACATGAATTGAGCTCATTGCTACCTTTGGGGATTTATTTCTAAATGTTGCTTAAATACACCTGGCTAACTAAAAAAGTACCCACCACAAAATCAATGTGATGTTTGTAAAAGATATGCAGAAAGCGTGAAAGTTCAACTTCACTATCTCAAAAGAGACATTCAAGTGCTGCTTCTGAAAGTAGGATAATCATTGGGGAAAATATGTGCCACCTCAAGGAGCCTACTTTGAAGGAGAGTAGTAGAAAATAATTGTATTTATAGCCACTCCTAAATAAATTATGCATTTCTCGTTTGATATTATTTAATATTTTGCTTTGAGTTCCTTTTTTCACTTTGAATCTGGCTACAGAATTTTAGTTTAGTTTTGAGAAATATACTTAATGTAGTTGCTTTTTATGTTAAGTAAAGAAATATATAACGCTTTATCTGTACATAGTGTGGGCTCATATAATATTTCTTTCATGTAAATAGCTTCATTAATCCTTTACTGTAAATAGTCTCTATTTATTCTGCTTGTTGAAATAAAAATATTAACATTTTCCCCCAATTAGGCTGCAATTTTTTAGCAACTAAGCCTTTGCCGACACGGCAATTCCCCAAACGTGAGAGCCATATCATGGTGGCACCATCTATTGGAGGCTCTCGCAAATTTGGACGCTTGAATTAGTTTAATTCAAGCTTTCGTCAGATGCTAAATATTGCTGTGATTTAATTTTGCCGTGAATACCAAAGCCAAATTGATACTCAAGAGACCTTTTATATGCCACATAATCATACGACATGCGTGTCTACGATTTCTATCAACTCCAGGAGGGGTCGAATCCATAAACTTGAACTTACGAAATGGCCACGCTACCGCGAAGCCACTGGAGCAACAATAAAAATATAAACAATATTAAAGCCAAAATAACAGAATTTATATTTAAATGCGGATATTTCTATGAGTAAAAGTCGGGTATTTTTTTACGCATCTCGCAATTATAATTCCGTTATACTTTTTGACATACATGTCTGCGTTGTTTATAACATGTTACACTACAATTTTTCACTAAATCACGTGGGTAGAATCGGGTTATTTGTTGGTACATTTACGAGGTCACTTACTTTCTGACCATCTGCCTGCGTTGTCTATGTTATTTTTTCAACGAGTTTAGATGGTGATATATTACTTTAATTTACGGAAACGTATACATAACTTGATCCAATTTAGATACATTTTAACAAAGGGTACGTCAGTTTTGATATATTCCTTCTTCTTTTCATTTTTTGAAATATTTTGTCATTTACTAACATTTTGTTGTGTTTCTCGAGCTGCTCTCAATGTTATAATTTTTCTCATAGTAATCGCAATTGCAAGGAAAATCCTATCACTTGTTTAATAGCATAAGTAGATGGGTCAAATTTTTTAAAAAGATATTATGATTTTACGCATTTATAGAAGAATGCTATTATTATGAAAACGCAATATATAGGATACAACAAAATAAAAACATATTGGAATATATACCTTTAAAGCATAGGTTCCCAACCTTTTTTGAATTGGCGCCCCCTTTTCTAGAGAATATTTTGATACCGCCCCCTCCCACTCTAGAAAAATAAGAGTGTACATAATACATGGTGAAAACAAGAGTTAAATTTTTAAAAATATTCTATTACTTATGGAATATATTTATTAACTTAATTTTTTTCTAGAGCCCCAATTTTTTTACTTGCGAATCTGAAATAGCTATTGCCACAAATATATTTAAATGTATTATATATTTTAGTCATAGATAGGATATTGTAGAAATTGAAACGCTACTGAATGTCTTCTTCATTCAAAAGAGTGGAATAAAAGTTTTAGCTTACCTGTTATAAAGACAGGCAGGTGTTTTGATAATACGAAGTAATTCATAATAAAATATTGCTTTCAAAATAAATATAAATTAACAGTTTCAGCTTTTAAAAAATCACACTTTAATTATGTGTCTTGGATAATATACGTGATGAAATGCAGCGGACGAAACATTGTTCTACTGCTCAACAAAGACATAACACGTGCACTACAGAAATTAAAATACACTATATCATTCAATTTAATGTAGGTCTGAATGTAATGTAATCTTTAAGTTTTTTAACCACTTCCCGAACTACCGAAATATGGAATTTTCGTACATGTGATATAGAAATGATTTAAATACATTAAATCAACATAAGGTAAACAGTATTAAAGTTTACTTTTGTTAGTACATAATCAGCGTGTTTTTTAGTCTTTTTAGACTATATTTGATTAATCTCCGCAAGCCCCCTTCGTGCCATCTTAACGCCCCCTAATTTTCTCTGGGTCTCTTACTGCTCCCCTGAAAGCCTCAAACGCTCACGTTGAGAACCTATGCTTTAAAGAGTATTTCCCAAGGGAATTCATTTTACTCTCATTATTATAAGTTACAGCTCTATAATTGAATTATCTTACTCTCTTTGTATCTCGTTGTCTCGTCAAATAAAGCAGATTTTAATATGAAAATTTGGTTCTTATATATCATACTTTTGACCGATCTCGCCAAAAGAAAAAATATCTCCAAATTTTGTCATCCTTGTTATTATTGTCTTCGAACATGTGAAGGAACGGTTTCCAGAATTGGTAGCATATCATGGCCTTTGACAACTTCTTTTGAATTGAGGAAATTAATCGATGATATAATTGGTAAGTACCGAAAATTTCAGAATCTTGTAGCTTAAAACGATTATAAGAATTGTTATTTCTGTTTACAAATAAACAAAAAAATTTTTGAGAAAAATGGAATGTTATTTTTCACATATGTTTTTGTAATTATTTTTCAAATCATATAAACAAATAATAGATATGACCCACAGAAACTGATATATGAAGCTAGTATTTTGCGTCTTAAGGTTTTTTGTGTGTTTTAAATGTTCTATTTCGTAAAATATCAACTTACGAGCAAGCACGGGAGCAAACGTCAGCACATTTCTTGAAATATATGCTGCTACTGGCAGCTGTAAAATAAAAATTTATGCGTGATGAACAAAGCCTTTACGTCAAATAAATCAGGATATATAAGTAGAAAAATAAATAAATCGAATGAAGAATATACGCATCATGTTGAGGGGAGAATTCTACACGGCTGAATAATACTCGAAAGGAAATAATTTAGCTACAAATATTGAATAACCTGTGACTGCAATTGATATTTGCCAAAAATTACAGATGGGGAAAAAAAATCCACAGATTTTTTTTACAGAAGATAAATAAAATCAAGCAACTGCTTTCTTTAAAGTATATTCGGATTCATCTCTCACATCTCTCTTTCTTGACGGTGTTTCTTTGTATCCAACCTAGAAAGTCCCCTTGTGAATACAACCTCTGACAATAAGTTCGGTGAATAATCCTGTAACATTAATGTAGATGAAATATTTACAAAAGTTACCTTACTATCCTTCGAAATACAGTCATCTCCTATAACTATGCACCCCTGAGATCTGTTGCACATGTCCTGGAAACTTTTTAAGAAGTCTTCTTTTGGGATGGAGCTCAAAAGCTTTGTCACATTCGTTCGATGTTAGGAACATCGTCAAATCTCTTTCCTTTCAAAGCGAGTTTGAGTCTTGGGAATAGGAAGGAATGAGATCTGGCAAGTATGGTGGATGTTCAACTTGGAACTCTCCCCATCCCCTTTTTACCAGGAATTGTTTGACGATATAGGCTCTGTGAGAGAATCATGAACCTTGTGCATACTGGGGTTGTATCTTACGAAGACGTTTCATGAAACGGGTTAAAATTTCAATATACCTTGCAGCATTCATCGTCGTTCCCTTAGGTATAAATTCCTTGTGGACAATGTTTTGACTATTAAAAAAGGCGATGATCATCGTTTTGATGCGGGAATTTTTTACTCTGATCTTTACTGACGAGGTAATACAGCAGAGCGCCATTCCATGCTTTGTCGTTTCGCTTCAGGATCGTAACTGAGACACCAGGACTTAAGGACACAAGAAGACACCAGGAAGTTTCTTTCAGTGTCTTGCCAAGCTTAAAGCAAAACTTTAAATTGAGGTTTTTTTCGTTCATTTCTCTAGTCTCAGTTAAGAACCAACGCACTAAGCAAGTACTTTTCAAAACAAGTATTACACGGCATACAAACGACGCTCAATAGAACAAAGGTGGAGACAGATGGTCAACAATTGCCTCTACGAGAGTTTTGTTTCGCCAGTGTTGCCAGATCGGCAGCTCTGACTTTCTTCACCGAACTTTACTGTCAGAGGTTGTAGAATATCAGTCGTCAGATTAAAAGATTTTTTTAAATAATATGAGAGAATGATTGTGGAAAAATAGCCTCAAGGAATTTAAATGTTCTCCCTTTTGAAGTAATTATGATTCAGAACTTTGCATTATATCTAGATATTATAACAGATTAATTTGTATTCAATTACTATAATGAAAGAAATTAAATTTCAAATGCAATTCTAATGACAAATCTTTTTTGATTTAAAGTAAATTTTCTTATGAATGCTTGAAAAAAGTGTGTGAAAAATATTGTATAACGCTTTTCATGCTTTGAAATGCAATTAAATCGCGTTATTTTAAAAAAATTCATAAGAAATATGAATTAAATCACAAAAAAGGTTGAAAAAATTATTTTAAACATCCACTAAAACTTTTTAAATTTCTCCGTAGTTCAAAAATATAGACTTTATACCACTCACGATGATGGCATATCTTTGCTGTATTTGGATACGAGATATAAAATGGATCAGCACAATTTGATTCGTTCAGAGATACATTTAAAAGACATTCTTCTCTGCATTGCTGTAGGAAAGAAACAACAAGAATTAGGAAGAATATGTGCGTAGATCTAAATGCTTACATTTTTTTTATAAAATATCTCGAAATTTTTTTAAAAATTACGCTTTTAATTATTTTTACGGTTATCTCTAACTTAAGCAAAAGAAAGTATCAATGTTAATATTTGAAAAGGAATTGAATTTTCCTATTATGTAAGCCAATTTTTTTCGTGTATCACCAAAAATAATCCTAAATTTTGAGTTTCATAAAAACACGCATGCAAGTTTCTGAAA